>QPKB01000011.1:8859223-8980518 GCA_003546025.1 Camphora micrantha | reverse complement strand
CCTATCCTTCATAGTTAAATCATATTGTTGGTCATGATCATTTGCATTTTGTTCTTTCTTAGTTACATTTCTTAAAATGCAATATTTATTTATGATCAATTGATTTTGTTGTCATGCACCTTTCTAGTTACATATCATGATTTTCAAAATCATTTTATTATAATTTCATCATGTTAGATTTGCTTTTTGCTCACATTTAGTTATATCTTTTGCATTGCATTTCTATATATAATCAATTGATTGTGATTTCAAAAGCTTTCATAGCTAGATTATTCATGATCAATTGTTGTTGCAAAATCATTTGTGTGATTGTCATAGTTAGATCTTTTTGGTAAATCAAATGATATGAAGCAATTTAAGTTTTCCATTGATTTTTAAAGTTATATTTTCAAATGGAAAATTATTGACACTCTTGTTATATGCAAATGTCAATTAGTTCCTTGTTTGGTTGTGCTTAGTTTTAGTTTTATTTGTAGACACCATTCTAAGACTCTTAAATCCATCCTTTGTGCTTTCTAGTCATTTTTTTTGAAAAGTGTAGACTTTGTTTGGGATGTTGAATGTGAAGCTGCATTTCAAGATATCAAGTCATACCTGACCAAACCTCCAGTGTTGGTTGCCCCAACAACTGGAAAACCATTCATCTTGTACACAAGAGCCCTCGACCATTCTTTAGGCGCTCTACTCACACAAGAAAATGATAAAGGAAAAGAAGTTTCTCTATACTACCCCAGCCATATGTTGGTTGGTGCAGAGCATCACTACTCTCCAATCGAAAAAGAATGCCTTGCAATGATGTTCACTATGCAAAAGCCACATCACTACCTTCTTTCCAACATAGTCTACCTGATTTCAAGGATCAACCTCTTGAAGGTCCTTGTCACAAAAGTAGGTTCCCTCAATGCTCGACTAGCAAAATGGTTCATCCTTCTGTCACAATTTGATATTAGGTATGTACCACAAAAAGCAATCAAAGGCTAAGCTCTAGTAGACTTTCTCGCTGAGCACCATTGCCTAAAGATTCTCAACTCAAGGATGATCTCCCAGACGACACTGTCTACAACGTGGAGACTTCCTCACCAAATGCCTCCTGAGACATGTGCTTTGATGGTGAACAAGGACAAATGAAAAGGGAAAGTTGATCTCAGGAGTTAGCATCCTCTTTGTTAGCCCTAATAAATACATGATTCCACACTCTTTCTCGCTATTGGGACCATGCTCAAACAATGCAGTTGAATACCAAGCTCTGATCGTAGGATTGGAACTCGCCTTCGAACTCGGCATCACTATGCTGGAAGTCTTTGGGGACTCTTAACTGATCGTCAACTAGATGAATCAGAAATATGAAGTCAGGAAGCCCGATTTATTACCTTACTACAGTAAGGCACAATCGCTTCAAAAAAAAAAAAAATTTGACGTCTGTCACATCACCCACATCCTCAGAGGTGAGAACATCAAGGCAGATGCCCTAGCCGAACTCATCGCATCTATGGCAATCCAGGAAGGAGAAAAATGCAAATTACAGTGTGTCAAAAAAAGATCCTCCCTTCTCGTAACATACACCAAGTAGTTGTTGAATGCCACCGAGGGGTTGAAAGTCAGATCTCCATCCTTAGAACTCAAATCGGCGACTAGAGGGATCCGTTCATTGATTACACCATGTTTGAAATCCTATCTGAAAATCCAAAGGAACGAGTAAGCATTCAAAGGCGAGCCCTAAACTTTCATTTGGATGTTTCTTCAAAAATCCTGTACAGAAAATCCTTCAACGGAGTACTTCTACGTTGCTTGTCACAACAAGAGGCCAAAGAAACACTCAAAGAAGTTCATGCTGGTCTTTGCGGAGCCCATTAGGCTGGTCCTAAGCTCTACGATCAGATACTACCATGGTAGCTAACGCCATGCAATTTGGTAAGCACTGCCAACAATGCCAAGTTCATGGAGATTATGTTCATATGCCTCCAAAATGGTTCCATCTTACAGCGATTTGATGGCCTTTCGAAGCCTGGGGTATGGACATCATAGCTCATATTTCTGCCCCATCAAGCAAAGGTCATTGCTTTATCGTCGCCGCTTCGGATTATTTCTCCAAGTGGTCAGAAGCATTTATGCTCGGCAAAATGAAGATCTCATCAGTTCTTTAGTTCTTGTGCACCAACATCATTTTTCGTTTCAGCAAACCTAAAAGATTTGTCTATGATAACGGACCACAATTCCGGGATCACCTACTCTGCAGGTTCTACGACAAATATAAAGTCCAAAGTTGTCATTCGACTTCATATAATCCGACAGCAAACAGATTAGCAGAAGCCTTCAACAAGACACTCTACAAAATCCTCAAGAAAATGGTCTCTAGTCACAAAGGAGACTGGAGCGACAAACTGTCTGAAGGTTTATGGGCCTATCGGACCACCGTTCGAGGACCAACCTATGGCACACCATTCTCCTTGATTTATGGATGCGAAGTTGTTGTACCCTTGGAAGTACAAATTCCTTCCTTAAGGGTATCTTTGCAAAATGACATAACTCAAGAAAGCAATGTGAAATTGAAACTCCAAGAGCTGGACAAACTCGATGAAAGATGGCTCGAAGCTCGACAAAGTATTGAGCTTTACCAAGCGCGCATGGCAGGATCTTTTGATAAGAAGGTCAGGCAACGTGCCTACAAAAAGGGTGACTTGGTTCTTGCAATAAAAAGACCAATGGTTTTCGCCAACAAATCCAAAGGCAAATTTGAACAAAAATGGGAGGGACCATACGTCATTAACAAGGTCTTCTCCAACGATGCATATGCTCTCCTAAACATGGAGGGTGGCAGATATATGCTGCCCATCAACGACAAGTTCTTGAAGCGGTACTACCCTTGAAGACTTCTCCACTGGGTCAAAGCAATGCCTGCATGGCCAAAGCCATTTCCTAGGTATCTGCTCGTCAAACCCACCTCTTTTGGAATTTTAATCCTTATGTTGGAATTTCTAAAAGAAAAACAAACAACTCAAAACAATGCTTACTTCCATCGTTTCATTGTTAAAAAAAAATTCAAAAATCCAAGTTTAGGAGCCTCTTTCCTAACTAGACCAAAATTTTCGACCCTTGAACCCAATATTCATGGTTTTAAACAAAAATCAGGATTTAGGGGTTTCCACCCTAATCCGCCCAAATGTTTACCACCAAAAATGGATTTAGGTCAAAATTTATGACCTCATGTCTTTAAATAAAAAAATGTATTTTCAAAAAACAGTGGGGAAGCAACGTTTGGTCGATACTCACAAAACTCAAAAATCGGAAGAATGAGAATCACAATCAACACTTCCATTATCTCAAAATCGCAAGGAAGCGAAATTTCGTCGATACTTGCAAAATTTCAAAAATCGTGTAAACGCCAACATTTCAGCTGATATCCGCAACTCAAATTTCAAAAAACCAAAGGTTCAAAAAACCTCAAATTTCAAAAATCGTGGGGAAGCGACATTCAGTTGATACCCGCAAAATAAAATTTTTGAAAAAGCAAGAAAGCGTCGCTTAGTCGATACTTGCACCCAAATTTGAGAGAAAGCGACATTCCATCGATACTCGCAACTGAATGAGCAAGGAAGCGATATTCCATCGATACTTGCAAAACCATTCAGCAAGGAAGCGACGCTTAGTCGATACTTGCACCCAAATTCACGAGGAAAAGACATTCCATTGATACTCACAACCGAATGAGCAAGGAAGCGACATTCCATCGATACTTGCAAAACCATTCAACAGGGAGGCGACTCTTAGTCGATACTTGCACTTTTGAAAACTAGAAAAAAAAACCTGACTTTCATGCTAAAAAAAAAAAAAAAACCCGGCTTTCATGCCAAAAACCAAAATTCGGCTTTCACACCAACAAACCAAAATTTGGCTTTCACGACAAAAACAAAACAAAATCTTAGCTCTAATGCCACAAAACAAAAACATGGCTTTCATGCAAAAAAAAAATAATCGGCTTTCAAGCCACAAAACCTGGCTTTTATGCCAAAAACAAAACCTGGCTCCCATGCCGCAAAATCTTGGCTCGCATGCCACTAAACAAAATAACTTTGCCTCTCATGCCGCAAACAAGTTTTGGCTCTCATGCCATAAACCTAAATTTGGCTATTAGGCCACAAAATTTGGCTTCCATGCCACAATCAAACCTTTTGGCTTCCATGCCATCCCAAAATTTGGCTTTCAAGCCGTCAAAAGAAAAACAAGGCTTTTTCCCGCAAAATCTGGCTTTCATGCCAAAACAACCCTTTGACAAAAGATGTTCACAAAATGAAAACCTTTTGATCAAATCCTTGAACAAACATTCCCATTTAACTCTTGTTTAAATTTTTTTTTCATAAAAAAAGGATTTATGTAAAAGGAGGGAACACAAAAGAGAGAAAAAAGTGCTAAAGAAAAGAATGATGACAAGCACTATTAAAAAAAGAGTACAAAAAAATGTGTATACATGGGGGTACCAAAAAAGGAAGAAAAGAGTTTGTTACAAAAATGATCAGGAGCTCAATCTAACATGGTCTTTGTCGCGACCCCGGACCGGGTCAAGGGGCCTAAGCCGGGATCGAGACGGGTATTGGTGATGATGATGAAGTCATGTATAACACAAGATTAATTTGGCCCATACGTACACGGATTCAAGAAGAACATTTAGTCCGTGCACGTGATTTCCCACAGGATTCCGCAGTGAGGATTTCAAATACAAGTCATAAACATGTTCGGGATGCGGGAGCGTATAACAAGTTGGGCACATGACAATTCATTCTATAAACATGAATTAAATTCACATGTATAAACAGCATAGTGTTAGAGTGAGCAATGATCATTAGCATTTTCCAAAATATAAAGTTAGAGTTTATACAAAAGATTAGTTAATTAACATTCCCCAAAAATAATGGCTAACAAAGGCCAATACAACCAAAGTAGTTCCCAAAAGAATGAGTTAGACACAACTCCTAAAATGTATCGCATCTCAAAGCATGACTAGATGTCTACATGACATAGTCAGCTTGCCATTCAAATACATGTTGCGGTTCATCGACCGCCTCCTCTGGCTTTCGGGATCTCGGATGAGCTCGACGAAGAAGGAAACGTTGTTCGTCGAAATTTCTAGTTTTCAAAAAGTATATGTTTCGCGGGTTTTGGTGATATTGAAAATTGTGTCCAGAATTTGGGTAAAAAGACCATTTTGCCCTCAAATTAAGAAAAGTCGGGTTTGGGGATCTCGAATAGGGACGGGGTCAACATGAAAGTTCTAGGGATTAACGAGATGAGTCTAACGGGATTAACATAAGAATTTATGGAATCTCAAATTATCCCCCAAGTTCACGCAAAGTTGCTAAAGGAACCCCCAAAGGGTCCCACAAATCAAGAAGGCTCTTAAAATTGCCCAAAGCTATTTTGAAAGCTTTTCTAACCCAAAAACTTAATTAAAATCAGTTAAACACACTTAGAGCTAAAATAAGAATTAATTAACACTAATCGTGGTCTCCCGGGTTGGGGTCTTACATCCTCCACCCCTTAAGATATTTGGTCCTCCAAATAAAATTACAACTCACCTCCGGTAGTAGATGCGGGTATTTCTTCTGAACTTGATCCCATAGTTCCCACATTGCTTCTTCCAGTCCATGATTTTCCCAAAGCACTTTGACCCACTGAATTGTTCGTGTCCTTAGCTCTTGTTCCTTCGTGTCAATGATCTGAACAAGCTTCTCAACATATAGCATCTTCTCAGATTTCCAACAGTTCATGACGAAGTACATGTGATAGGTCGGGAACGTACTTCTTCAACATTGACACATGAAAAACATTGTGTACACCGGATAATTTGGGCGGTAAGGCTAATCGATAAGCCACTTCGCCAACCTTACTCTTAATATCATAAGGTCTAATGAATATCCAAGATAGTTTGCCCTTCTGTCCAAATCTCAATGTTCCCTGAGTCGGTGACACTTTCAAGAAAACCTTATCTCCTTTTTTGAACTGTAAATCCCTTCGGTGAGAGTCTGCATAGCTTTTATGTCTACTCCGGGCTACTTTTAGACGTTCTTGAATCAACTTGACTTTATCACAAGTTTCACTAACCATAGTCGGTCCATGGAAACTGCGAACGCCTACTTCTTCCCAACACACAGGTGTTCTACACCTTCTGCTGTACAAAGCCTAGAAAGGCGCCATCCCAATGCTCGAATGGTAACTGTTGTTGTAAGTGAACTCACACAACAGTAAAGTTTCATCCCATTGAGTTTTGAAGTCTAATACGTGTTGACACCAAAAACGTCAGTATGTCCCTTCAACACCAAAAGCTACATGGAGCCACATCCTGCCATAAATAGGAAGGCGCCACTTCAAGCACCAGATCTTGTCCGAATCAAACAAAAACTGCAAGATCCTTCAAAGCAGCCAAAAGAGGGGTACACATGAAGTTTCGGGCCATTTCGACATCATTTGGCCTAACTTCACTCCTCCGACAGGCAGACAAGAGCTCCCGGCAGCGACAATGTCGAAGACTTCAAAACTTCGATCAGAGCCTACGGATGGTCTCAAAATACCTCCAAAAGGCCCCCTGCCAAGTTTCAGGTCAAACGGACGACGTTTGACCCTTCATCAACTCTCAGGAAGCAAAAACAAGCCCACCGGCAGCGGAGCACCCCGGAATCATGGCATTCAAATTGGAGCTAATGGATCATCTCAAAATGACCCCAATAGGTCCCCTGTCAAGTTTTAGGTCAAACGGACATCGTTTGGCCTAGTTTCAAAGCTCGGCACTTCCCTCGAGATGAAATCAAG
The DNA here is from genome assembly GCA_003546025.1 of Camphora micrantha. Lineage (NCBI taxonomy): Eukaryota > Viridiplantae > Streptophyta > Magnoliopsida > Laurales > Lauraceae > Camphora > Camphora micrantha. Next base: position 8,973,717 of record QPKB01000011.1, on the reverse strand, counting down.
GCGAGCGTTTGCGGGACCCCAAAAGGCTTCAAAACTCAAACTAAAGCCCATGGTTGGTCTTACTTACTACTCAGGAGGCTCCCTGTCAAATTTCAGGTCAATCGGACATCGGTTGACCACAAGTCAAAGCTCGGCATTTCTCTCATGGCGAAATTAAGGCAAGCGTTTGCGGGGCCCCAAAAGGCTTCAAAACTCAAACCAAAGCCTATGGTTGGTCCTATCTAATGCTCAAGAAGCTCCACGTCGAATTTTAGGTCATTCTGACATCGTTTGGCCTAGTTTCAACGCTTGACAAAAAATCGACAAAACCGCACAACAAAGTCTTCGGCTTTCCAGAAAAATAGGAAACTTTGTGCTCCGATTTCCGTGGCTTCTCGACGGGATTTCTCCAAGGAAAACAGGCCAATAAATGAGGGGAAATGTCAAGAAAAATACAGGAAGAAAAAGCATCAAAAAAGATCGAAAAACGGCGAAGAAACGGCGACCGAAAGGCGACCAAAAAACGGGCCCAAGGCCCATGGTCGCCGGCGACCATGGAATTTCCGGCGGCCCAAAAGTCGCCGGAAACCCACTTTTTCGGGTCCTTTTCGCGTTTCGAGTTGATTGGCCCCTGTGATTTTTCCAAAATCTGATTTTTCGTGCATGAAATCCGTCGATCTTCGTCAAACATCACGGATTCGACGCCGAAGTCATTGGATGATCATTAGATGCCTCGAATTCGCCAACCGGCCGACAAAGAAAGTACACTTTCTGCCCGCCCGATCGTGAAATCGACAGGACGGATGTTGCCGGCACATTGAGATCAATCAATGTCTGAAATTTCATCGCCATCCGACATCAAACAATGTGTGGATCCATCGGCGATCATCGCGAGAAGAATTCCAAAAGACACTGCGCGGCCCGCGACTCTTCAAGCGACTTGGCGGCCAATTAATGAGAATAAATGACCCATTTTATAACAAGTTAATGCGGTCATTAACTCATTATTTTGAACGGTCCAATCAAAAGCAAGCAAATGGGAGTTACAAATCCAATGATTTATGGCATTAAAGCCACGAAACTCCTCCCATGATGGAGATTAAATGCAATCAAAGGCTCATTAATCTCCATCGACCAATCAAATTCAAGGAAAAAGGAGTTACAAAACAAATCATTTAAAACTTGTAACTCCTCCCATTATGAGCATTAATGTATTAAATGCTCATAAACCCTCCTAATGGCCACCAAAAGCCTATAAATAGGAGGGCTTTTCCAAGGACCAGACAGAGAAAAATTGCTCGGAAAATCCCGGAAAATCCAGAGAAATCAGAAGAACCTCTGCCAATTTGAAGAAAAGAAACTCTGCTGCAAGAGCAACTACAAGGTGATTGAAGCACCCTTGGGGGGCCACCCCCCCAAGGACCTCCCTTCTTCTACCAACATGGCTAAAACGTGGCTTTTCAGCCCGTTTACTTAGCTTTTTATCGGATATAAGACCTTCTCTTGGTCTTTGTCCTTTAAAAATCTGAGGTTAGAAAGCCGAGCCAAGAATCCAAGCATCGTGTTCTCATCTGCATGGACGATGAAGGAGCCCATACATGACTCGCGACCGTCGATCTGAACGTGTCCCCACAATCGAATGAGAAGTCAGATTCCTTTTCTTGATTTCTATTGTACTTTATTTTTCTTTTAGAGACAAAAATCACAATTCTTGTCTTTCATAATGGATGAGACTTGTAAATCGCCTTTTACGGCAAAATCGCCTTTCACGGCAACAAATGAAATCGCCTTTCACGGCATTCAAAAAAACCCTGTCTCTTTTCTTAAAATATGTGTGCAATGGAAAACTAGAAAAAGTTTCATTTCCCCTTTCTACTTGTGAAGGTGGATCTTCTGATCACCGTTTCTAAATTCCAAGTAGAAAAGTGAAATTGGCATACCCGTACAAAAAAAAAAAAGATGTTGAAACCCTTTACCTTTTTCTTCTCCTCCCCTCCGCCGCACCCCGAAAAGACCCGGGGCGGAGGCAGCGGGAGAGAGGGAAGGAATCGGGTCCATCATCCATCTTTCACTATAAGGTTAAGAATATGTGCAGCACAACGCATATGAAAAAATTTACCATTTAAGATGAGAGCATTGGTTTTCATAAGTTGATTTCTAAGTGTCCTTACAATACAATCATTTGTAGAACAATTATCTAATGTCAAACATGATAATTTATTCTCAATATTCCAATTAAGTATACTTAGAGTCATATTGTTAGCTAGCATTTGGCCAGTGTGGGGAGGATCAACATTATGAAAGTTAATTATACGCGATCTAAGAACCCAATCAGAGTCAATATAATGTGCTGTAATAGCCATGTAACCTAAATGCTGGTTGGATGTCCACATATCTGCTGTGAGAGCAATCCTGCTAGTGAGATCCTTGAATTCTTTAAAGATCTCATTCTTTTTTACATTGTACATTTCCATACAATCTCCCTTCACAGTGTTACGTGATACAATCTTGAATTCAGGTCGTAGAGTTGCACAGAACTCTTTAAAACCTCGTAGTTGAACAACATTAAAAGGAAGATCATGTAACAACAACATTTTTGCAAGGGCTTCTCGACTCTTTTTTTGTTCAAATTTAAAAACACCAACAGTAGTTTTTGTTTGAGCACCAGTCCTTAAAGTTTGTTGTTTTTTTGACTTATCAGTGCTTGGTTTCATAAGACACAATTTCAAGTGTCTATGCAAGTGTGAAGTTCCATCCTCGGGTCTACTGACTAGAAGTTTCTTGCAATATTTGCACACTGCTTTAACTTTAGGGACATCCTTGCCATTAACTTTCACAGACACTTCTGTTTTTTGAAAGTGTCCCTAAACCACTGATTTGAGCCTTCTTGCATTAGTCTCATTTGAAATTACTTCATCATTGGGAGAGGGGATGGGAGGCACTTGCTCATTACCACCACCACCCATCTCATCATCAATGGGGATGGGGACATGTGAAGGAATGAGAATGCTACTGACACTACTAGAAGTACTAGCAGACATATTTAACTATTCAAACAAAAAATAAGCTACTAAACGAGGAAAGCAACCACAACTAAACATGTAAAGCAGTGTCTACTATCAACAACTAAGCAGTTATCAATCAGCTACAATCCACAACTAAACAAGTTTCTACTATCCATAACTAAACAAGCAAACAAATTTAAAAGAGGAAGAGTCAAGAGACGTATCTTAGTATCCCGCAATCCCGAACTTATGGATGCTTGCCGCTCGATTGACTGTAAGATTTCCTTAAGAATAAAAGACCTAACAAAATAACATATATAATTAAGAAATTGCTTATAATGTACCACAATTCCAATGTCTCACAAAATCACATCACTACAACTACAAAGAGCATTGATATGCATCAACACAAGGAGAGTACAAATTTTTTATATAACATTTTTTTTTTCTTGCATGGAAATGGGTGGGAGAGGAAGCTGGTTATGCTATGGAACAATTCAAATGTTGCAGAAAAGCACAGACCATTAAAAAGAAAAAAATTACAAACTGACTCACAAAACAATCATACAGATATTGTATTATTCTTTTCATTGAATGGAATACATGTAACAAATTAAATTGACACTCCTAAAAAAAAAATGCTCCAACCAGTCAGAGATGTTCTTCCCCAGACCAGCAGTGCCTATTTCTTGTTCCTTTATACCCAAAATTTAATTCTCTTAAACTTCAAACTTTCAAACACTCTACTCTGAAATCAAATAGAGAAGCCTTGGAAACACTTCAAAAATCAGTGCTCTATGACAAGGCCATCAGAAAAACCCTCACTTTGCTCATTCCTTACAAGATGGAAAATTTGATTTAAGAATCATCTCCATCTAGCATAGGATAGAGCAGTTCACACAAAACAGAGCTCAAGAAATCACAAATAATGCAATCAGAAAAAATATAACATATAAGTCATATAAATCAAGAAAAATAAATTCACTACTCAACAAATCACAAATTAACAAAGCAACAGAAGTAGATAATAACTTGATTTACCTTGAGCTGTTGAGCAATAAATCTGAGCCGTGAGCACTGAGCAATATCTCTGAGCATAGACTGAGAGATAGAGAGAGGAAGCGGGAGATGAAGAAATGGATTAGAAATAGAGAGGGATAGAGAAGATGTGAGATGGAGGGAAGGCGAGAGTGAGAGAGGTCAAAGGGCGAGGGAGGAAGAGTGAGAGAGGGCTAGGGCAAGAGAGAAAGTGTGTGAGAGAGGGAGACTGGGCGGGGCGAGAGAGGTTGATGGACCTGATTCTTCCCTCTCTCCCGCTGCCTCCGCCCCGGGTCTTTCGGGGTACGGCGGAGGGGAGGAGAAAAAAAGTAAAGGGTATCCACATTTTGTACGGGTATGCCAATTTCACTTTTCTACTTGGAATCTTGGAATGGTGATCCGAAGATCCACCTTCACAAGTAGAAAGGGGAAATAAAACTTTTTCTAGTTTCCCATTGCACACATATTTTAAGAAAAGAGACAAAGGTCTTTTTTTTTATATGCCGTGAAAGGCGATTTCATTTGTTTGCCGTAAAAGGCGATTTACAAATCTTATCCATTATGAAAGACAAGAATTGTGATTTTTTTTGTCTCTTAAAAAAATACAAAGTACAAAAGGAAAAGCAAGAAAAGGGATCTAACTTCTCATTCGATTGTGGGGACACGTTCAGATCGACGGTCGCGAGCCATGTATGGGCTCCACCGTCGTCCATGCAGATGAGAACATGATTCTTGGATTCTTCACTTGGCTTTTTAACCTCAGATTTTTAAAGGACAAAGACCAGGAGAAGGTCTTATATCCGATAAAAAGCTAAGTAAACGGGCTGAAAAGCCACGTTTTAGCCATGTTGGTAGAAGAAGGGAGGTCTTTGGGGGGGGGGGGGGGTGGCCCCCCAAGGGTGCTTCAATCACCTTTTGGTGGTCTTGCAGCAGAGTTGCAGGAGTTCTGGATTTTCCCGGCAATTCTCTGGACTTCGAGTGAATTTCTCTGGCGATTTCTCTGGATTTTTTCCCCTCCTTTTCTTCTTTCTTTTTTCCTTTGGAATGCCCTCCTATTTATAGGCCGTTGGTAGCCATTTAGGAGGGTTTATGAGCATTGAATGCATTAATGCTCATAATGGGAGGAGTTACAAGTTTTAAATTATTTGTTTTGTAACTCATTTTTCCTTGAATCTGATTGGCTGATGGAGAATAATGAGCTTTTAATTGCTTTTAATCTCCATCATGGGAGGAGTTTCATGGCTTTAATGCCATAAATCATTTGACTTGTAACTCCCATTTGCTTGCTTTTGATTGGGCCGTCCAAAATAATGAGTTAATGACCGCATTAACTTGTCATAAAATGGGTCATTTAACCTCATTAATTGGTCGCCAAGTCGCTTGAAGAGTCACGGGCCGCGCCGCGTCTTTTGGAATTCTTCTTACGATGATCGCCGGTGGATCCACATGTTGTTTGATGTCGGATGGCGATGCAATTTCAGACATTGATTAATGTCAACGTGCTGCCAACATCTGTCCTGTTGATTTCACGATCGGGAGGGCAGAAAGTGTGCTTTCTTTGTCGGCCAGTTGGCGATTTCGAGGCATCTAATGATCATCCAATGATTTCGGCGGCGAATCTGTGATGTTGACGAAGATCGACGGATTTCATGCACGAAAAATCAGATTTTGGAAAAATCACAGGGGCCAATCAACTCGAAACGCGAAAAGGACCCGAAAAAGGGGTCTTCCGGCAACTTTTGGGTCGCTGGAACTCCATGGTCGCCGGCTACCATGGGCTGGCGACCATGGGCCTTGGGCCCATTTTTCAACCGTCGTTCGATCGCCTTTTCTTCGCCGTTTTTCAATCTTTTTTCATTCTTTTTTCTTCTGTATTTTTCCTGACATTTCCTCTCATTTATTGGCCTGATTCTCTTGAAGAAAACCCGATGAGAAGCACGCAAATCGGAGCACAAAGTTTCCTATTTTTCTGGAAAGCCAAAGACTTTGTTGTGCGGTATTGCCGATTTTTTGTCAAGCATTGAAACTAGGCCAAACGATGTCGGAATGACCTGAAATTTGAAGTGGAGCTTCTTGAGCAGCAGATAGGACCAACCATAGGCTTTGGTTTGAGTTTTGAAGCCGTTTGGGGTCCCGCAAATGCTCGCCTTGATTTCGCCATGAGGAAAATGCCGAGCTTTGAAACTAGGCCAAACGATGTCCGATTGACCTAAAATTTGATGGGGAGTCTTTTTAGCAGTAGATAGGACCAACCATAGGCTTTGGTTTGAGTTTTGAAGCCGTTTGGGGTCCCACAAATGCTCACCTTGATTTCGCTATGAGGAAAATGCCGAGCTTTAAAACTAGGCCAAACGATGTCCGTTTGACCTAAAATTTGACGGGAGACCTATTGGAATCATTTTGAGATGATCCATTAGCTCCAATTTGGATGCCATGATTCCGGGGTGCTCCGTCGGCGGCAGGCCTGATTTTGCTTCGGAGCGTCGAGGTCGGGTCAAACGTTGTCGGAATGACCTGAAATTTGGCATGGAGCCTTTTGGAGGTATTCTGAGACCATCCGTAGGTTCTGATCGAAGTTTTGAAGTCTTCGACACTATCCTTGCCGGGAGCTCCTGTCTGGCTGTCGGAGGAGTGAAGTTAGGCCAAATGATGATGAAACGGCCCAAAACTTCATGTGTACCTCTCTTTTGGCTGCTTTGAAAGACCTTGCAGTTTTTATTTGATTCTGACAAGATTTAATGCTTGAAGTGGCACCTTCCTATTTATAGCAGGATGTGGCTCCATGTAACTTTTGGTGTTGAAGGGACATAGTTATATTTTTGGTGTCAACAAATGCCCCCTCGAGGTACAGCGACGAGGTGTGCAGCTTTGGTAGTCGGTGTGCCTCGAAGAGAATTGAAGGAGATCTTCTTGCTTGATCAAGAGTCTTGAGCATTTTTCTTTTGATGGAGTTGCTTTTTTTTTTTTTTTTTTGCTTCCAAGGGATTTCGTGGTAATGAGGGGTCATGTACCGTCTCAAGGCAAGGATTTTAAAAATGACATTTGGATATGGGTTTTTGGCTTTGGATTTTCCTTTTTAACTTTGTGAATCTAAAGGCTTTATGTGGCACATCAGGCGGTTAAGAAGGTTTTTTTTTTTTTTTGGTTTTTTGACCTTGTGACCTAACAGGCTGTATGTGGCTAGTTAGGGGGTCGGGATTTTGGGTTTTGGTTTCGGCCTTGTGACCTAGCAAGCTGTATGTGGCAAGTTAGGGGACCATGGTTTGGTTTTTGGTCACTCTTTGGGACAATTTTGGGTCCATTGGTTCTTCTTCTCCATGGCTTCAAGTAGGTCTTCTTTTTCCAAGAAAAACCCCATGTAAATGTAGAAAAGTTTCCTTTTCTTTTTTTTTTTCCTTCTTTTCTTTTCTTTTCTTTCTCTTTTTTTTTCTCTTTTTTTTTTCACGTGTTTTCTTTTCCTCTTTTTTTTTTCTTTTTCTTTTTTGTTTTTCTTTTGAAGAGGTTTTTTTTTTCTTTTTTTTTTCTCACCATGATATGAGGTTTATGCAATTCAAGATGATCATGCATTTTTTCTTTTTTTTTTTTAAATGCATCAAGATAAAAGGCTAGAATTTTTAGGTCAAGTCAACATGGATTTTGACTTAGACAAAGTTTGATTGGTTTTGACCAAATTGGGTTGGAATTGGTCAAACTTTTGTCAAAGTTTTCCTAGCATCTAATGCATGATGGTTTTATGCATGATTTTTGGTAAATGGAATTGGGAGCATGATGATGCATACCTCGAATTTTCTTGCAAGTCTTGGGATTTTTGGAGCTTGCAGCAATGTTGAGCCCACTTCTCCAGTCTCGCAGAATTTCGAGGAGCTTTGCAAGTTTAGGAATTTTGAGCTCGCAGCAATGTTTGAATTCGAGTCTTCTTCGAGAATCCTTCATTGATTATGAGCTCGCAGCAATGTTGAGCTCATCTTCAAGCTTCCTTTCTTTTTCGGGGTGCCTCCCTTTTCTTCGAAATTGCCCCGGAACCATGCCAAAATTTCGTTAGGATTTTTTTTTAGCAAAATTCTGTCATTTGGTGCTTGATTTCTTCCTTTCTGACTTTTACAGGTGGTTCCTCCAGAACGAATAAGGGTAAGGGCCTTGTTACTGATGCACCTCGCCGATCTGCCAGATCTTCCAATGCGGCCGTTCAACAGGCGTGGGAAGAGGTTGACGGGAATCTCCGAAGAAAGACTCAGGAGCATGAGCGATGGCAACTTCTTTGGGAGGAATTCCCTCGTGCTGAAGATGGGTCGCGGTTTTCTGCTGCATTTTATGGCAGCATCTTGAAGAAGCGTGGTCTGGAAGCTTTGGAGGTTGAGGCCAAGAGTCTGCTCGAGGACCTCAATCTTTGGTTGAAGACTATGATGGACTGAGCTTTTGAATTTCTTTTGTAACAAACTTTCTTCTTTCATTTTTTTTTTTTGGTACCTCCATGTATAAATATTTTCGCACTCTATTTTTTTGTATCCCCTTGTTCTACTTAAATTCTTTTTGTTGAAAATAAGCAAAAGTTGAATGGAAATGGTTGTTTGAAAATCTTGATCAAAAGGTTATCATTTTGTGAAAATCTTTTGTCAAAAGTGTTGTTTTGGCATGAAAGCCAGATTTTGTGGCACAAAGCCTGGTTTTTGATGGCTTGAAAGCCAAAAATTTTGAGGTGGCATGAAAGCCGATTTTGGTGGCGTGAAAGCCAAATTTTGGTGGCGTGAAAGCCGATGTGGCATGGAGGCCGATTTTTGGCATGAGAGCCGATTTTTTGTTTTTGGCGTAAAAGCCGGATTTTGGCATGAGAGCCGATTTTTTGTTTTTGGCGTAAAAGCCGGATTTTTGGCATGAGAGCCGAGTTTTTTGGCATAAAAGCTGGATTTTTTGAAAACCAAGTTTTGTTTTGTTGGCATGAGAGCCAGATTTTGTTTTGATTTTTGGCGTGAAAGCTGATTTTTGGCGTGGAAGCCGAGTTTTTTGGCGTAAAAGCCGATTTTTTGGCGTAAAAGCCAGGTTTTTGGTTTTCAAAAATGCAAGTATCGACTAAGAGTAGCCTCCCTGCTGAATGGTATTGCAAGTATCGATGGAATGTCGCCTCCTTGCTCATTCGGTTGCGAGTATCGATGGAATGTCGCTTCCTCGCGAAGTTGGGTGCAAGTATCGACTAAGCGTCGCTTCCTTGCTTTTTCTTCAAAAAATTTCGTTTTGCGGGTATCGATGGAATGTCGCCTCCCCACGATTTTTGAAATTTGAGGTTTTTTCGAACCTTTGTTTTTCTTTTGACATTTGGGTTGTGGATATCAACTGGAATGTTGCGTCTCCACGATTTTTGAAATTTTGCAAGTATCAACGAGGTGTTGCTTCCTTGCGATTTTGAGGTTTTGGAAGTATCGAATGGGGTTCGCATCCTTCCAATGGGTTTTTGCGAGTATCGACTTGACATCGCTTTCCCAATTTTTGTTTTTAGACACGAGGGTAGTAAATTTTGACCTAAAACCATTTTTGGCGGTAAAAGGTAAGGCGGTCTAGGGTGGAAATTCCTAAGTCCTGATTTTTGTTTCAAACCAAGAATTTTGGGTTCAAGGATCGAAAATTTTGGTTAAGTTTGGGAAGAGGCTCCTAAACTTAGATTTTCGGATTTTGATTTTCTTTTGAATAATGAAACGATGAAAGTAAGCATTGTTTTGAAAGTTCAACATAAAGGTGAAAATTCCAAAAGGAGTGGGTTTGACGAGCAAGTACCTAGAAATAGGCTTTGGCCTTGCAGGCGTCGCTCTGACCTAGTGGAGGAAGTCTTCAAGGGTAATACCGCTTCAAGAACTTGCCGTTGATGGGCAGCATACATCTATCACCTTCCATGTTTAGAAGTGCGTATGCGCCATTGGAGAAGACTTTGTCGATGACGAAGGGTCCCTCCCATTTTGGTTCAAATTTGCCTTTGGATTTGTGAGCGAAAACCATCGGCCTTTTTACCGCAAGAACCAAGTCACCCTTTTTGTGGGCGCGTTGCCTGACCTTTTTGTCGAAAGATCCAGCCATGCGTGCTTGGTAGAGCTCAATGCTTTGGAGTGCCTCGAGCCGTCTCTCATCGAGATTGTCCAACTCTTGGAGTCTTAATTTGACATTGCTTTCTTGCGTCATGTCATTTTGTAGAGATACCCTTAAGGAAGGAATTTATACCTCTAAAGGGACAACAGCTTCGCATCCATAGACCAAGGAGAATGGCGTGCTATGGGTCGGTCCTCGAACAGTGGTTCGGTAGGCCCACAAAGCTTCGGATAGTTTGTCGCCCCAGTCCCTTTTGTGGCTAGAGACCATTTTCTTGAGAATTTTGCAGAGTGTCTTGTTGAAGGCCTCTGCCAGTCCATTCGCCGCCGGATTGTACGGAGTTGAAGGACAACTTTGGATTTTGTATTTGTCGCAGAACCTGTAGAATCTGTGATCACAGAATTGTGGTCCGTTATCATGGACGAATCTTTTAGGTATGCCGAAGCGACAAATGATGTTGGTGCGCAAGAACTGAAGGACTGATGAGGCCTTCATTTCATTGAGCACAAAAGCTTCTGACCACTTGGAGAAATAATCAGTAGCGGCGAAGATGAAGCGATGACCTTTGCTTGACGGAGGGGAGACAGGACCTACGATGTCCATACCCCAGGCTTCGAAAGGCCATGAAATTGCTGTAGGATGTAGCCGTTCTGGAGGCATGTGGACATAGTCTCCATGAACTTGGCATTGTTGGCAGCGTTTAGCAAATTGCATTGCGTCAGCTACCATGGTAGGCCAATAATAACCTAACCTTTTTATCTGATCGTAGAGACCAGCATGCACCTCTTCGAGAGTTTCTTCAGCTTCTTGTTGTGATAAGCAGTGTAGAAGTACTCCATTGTAGGATTTTCTGTAGAGCATCTTTGAAGGAATGTCCAGATGAAAGTTTGGGGTTCGTCTTTGAACACTTACCCGTTCTTTTGGATCTTCAGGCAGGATTCCGAACATAATATAATCAATGAACGGATCCCTCCAGTCGCCGATCGGAGGTCTGAGGATGGAGATCCGACTTCCAACCAGTTGGTGGCACTCAGCAACTGCTTGGTGTGTATTGAGGGGAGGGAGAATCCTTCTCTCACACACTGTAACTTGCATGTGTTCTCCTTCTTGGACCGCCATAGAGGCGGCGAGTCCAGCCAAGGCATCTGCAAGGATGTTTTCGCCTCTACGAATGTGGGTGATATGACAGATGTCAAATTTTTGCCGAAGTGATTGCGCCTTGTTGTAGTAAGGCAACAGATCAGGCTTCCTGATTTCAAATTTCTGATTCATCTAGTTGACAATCAGTTGAGAATCCCCAAAGGCTTCTAGCACTGTGATGCCGGATTCGAGGGCGAGTTCCAATCCTACAATCAGGGCTTGGTACTCAGCTGCATTGTTTGAACATGGTTCCAGTAGCGAGAAGGCGTGTGGAATCATGTATTTGTCGGGACTAACAAAGAGGATGCCAATCCCTGATATTTGATTTCCTTTTTCACTTGTCTTGGTTGCACCGTCGAAGTACATATCCCAGGAAGCATTTGATAAGGAAGCCTCCACGTTGTAGACTGACTCGTCTGGGAGATCATCCCTGAGTGGAGAATTTTCAGGCAACGGATGCTCTGCAAGAAAGTCTGCCAGAGCTTGACCTTTGATTGCTTTTTGTGGTACATACCTAATATCAAATTGTGACAGGAGGATAGACCATTTTGCCAGTCGGGCATTGAGGGAACCTGCTTTTGTGACAAGGACCTTCAGGAGATTGATCCTCGAGATCAGGTATACTGTGTTGGACAGCAGATAGTGACGTAGCTTTTGTACAGCAAACATCACTGCAAGACATTCTTTTTCGACTGGAGAGTAGCGATGCTCTGCACCTACCAACATGCGGCTGAGATAGTATAGAGTAGCTTATTTTCCCTCGTGATTTCCTTGTGCAAGTAGAGCTCGCAAAGAGTGGTCGAGGGCTCTTGTGTACAAGATAAATGGTTTTCCAGTTGTGGGGGCAGCCGGTACTAGAGGTTTGGTCAGGTATGACTTGATGTCTTGGAACGTAGTTTCGCATTCAGCATCCCAAACAAAGTCCACGCCCTTTTTCATTAGGCGGGAGAATGGACGGCATTTCCCTGACAGGTTGGAGATGAACCGTCGAATGTATGCCAATCTTCCTTGAAGCCCTTTTAACTGTCTCAGGGTTTTTGGGGATGGCATTTCTAGGATAGTCTTGACTTTGATAGGGTCAAGCTCTATTCCCGCTTTCCGAACTACGAATCCGAGGAACTTACCCGATGATACACCGAAGAAGCATTTTAGGGGATTCATTCGCAGTTTGTGCCTGCGTAGTCGGAGGAAGAATTCTCGAAGATCTTTGAGATGGTCTTCTTTCCTTTTGCTTTTGACGGCGAGGTTATCAACATAGCATTCGACCGTCTTATGCTGCATATCTTGGAATATCTTCATCATAGCCCTCTGATATGTCGCACCAGCATTTTTCAGACCAAATGGCATTACAGTGTAACAATACACGGCAAATGGGGTCCGAAATGATGTGTGTCTTTCATCTTCAAGATGCATTTTATCTGATTGTACCCAGAGAAACCATCCATGAATGTCATCCGCTCGAATCCACAGGTGTTGTCGATCATCACCTCCGGTATGGGGAGCGGAAATTCATCTTTAGGACATGCATTGTTCAGGTCTCTATAATCAATACAGACCCTAATCTGCCCATTTTTCTTTGTCACTGGGACGATGTTGGCCAACCATTCAGGATGCTGTTCCTCGCGGATGAAGCCAACGTTTTTGAGTTTCTGAACTTCTTGTTTAATTTTGTCCATTATGTCAGTACGGAATCTTCTTTGGCCTTGTTTGACAGGCTTGATATCTTTTTGTAGATTGAGTTTGTGAACTGCTATTTTGGGGTCTAAACCAGGCATTTCAGCGTAAGACCATGCAAAACAATCAACAAACTCACGAAGAAAAGCGATATACTTGGGTAACTCATCATCCTTTTTATTCTTGCTTACGAATATAGGACGTGGGCTATCTGGCGTTCCCAAGTCTATCTTTTGAACAGAATCTTCTGTTGGAAGACTTGAAGGTGGTTCCTCCACAATATTTTCGAAGGCTTCCAATTCAACAAGACCTTCCGGAGTTTCAAAGGTATTTTCAAACCAAGGTTGTGCTTCTGACCATGGGTCTTCTTGATCGGCACTCTTCTCAAGACTCGCTATGAGATGGTCCCAATCGCCTGTTGAAACTGGATCGAAGTATGGCACTTCTTTTGGAGATTATGGTTCTTCTGGACCAGAAGACTGTGCATCTGTATCATCGGACAATTCCTCTTCATCATCAGAGAAATCGTACCAATTGGAGGAGCTTCCTGGATCCTTGACGGGTAACTCTTCAAAGAGATATCCAGGGAGATCAATATATTCATAGACACGAGATGTTGAGGCTTCGTCGGCCAGACGACTTTGTAGCCTTTGGGTCAACTGTCTCATAGGAGCATCAGGGTCGTAGCCCAGTCCGTATGAAGACTTTTCTATATGACGATAGAGTTTCCAATCCTCCTGCTGGCCTTTTGTCAGGGTGGGCTCCAATGGTACGAGAATACCGCGGCCACCTCCCAAGCCGATTGGATTTCGATCGTCATAGCCCATTTTCTTCATGATAGCTTGCGCCATTGGACTATACAAGGATAGTTGTGGCATACCTTCGTTTTGGAAAGGCTCAAGCGAAGAGTTTGATGAAGAAGCCGCCAACCTGTGGAAAAAGATCGGCTTTTCTTCTGGTGAGGTTGTCGGAACAACGAAGGAAGCTGATGCTGGATCGTCTATGCCAGCAGGTGCCTCCAATGGAGTGAGAGCAGGTTGAGCTTGCTGAGTATCAGCTTGGCTTGACGACATGTCATCTTCTGTCTCTGAATCCGAATCTGTGTCTTGCATAATAGACACAAAGGAGATCACAAACTTGCCCCCATGCTTTTGTTTGGTCTCCTTTGCCTTGGTAGTGATCACCAGCGGCTTTGAAGACTTGAGGGAGACAACAAAAGGAGATTGGTTGATCTCCTTGGTTTTGCCGGATGGTTGATTTTCTTCCGGTGATTGCTGAGGAGCCTTGCCTTTATCTTTCTGGAGACTTTAGGCAAAGGATGCTATTTCTTTCTCCTTTTCTTCGTTTTCATCTTTGTACATCTGTAAGTCTGCAAAATGGACTTCTTTGTCTTTGAAAGGCTTTTTGTCCGCAAATATCCGATGAACCAAGCCGTCGTCGCCAACAAACTTGATGCACTGATGAAGAGTTGAAGGAACAACACCACTCTCGTGTATCCAGGGGCGTCCGAGAAGGATGTTGTAGCATGAGGGGGTCTTTATTGCATATACAGTGACTTCAGATATAAGATTACCGATTTACAACTTGAACCTAATCTTGCCGATAGGCTTCTGAGCACTTCCATAGTATCCAAATATAGACACGGATGTGTGACTCAGCTTGCTAGGCGGGATGCCCAGCTCTTCGAGTGTCGAAGTAGAGATGAGGTTGAGGGCAGAACCCGGATCGATCTGTACTCTGTGTATCGGCATCTCTTTGATGTACCCTGTAAAGTAGAAGGGCCGGTTGTGCTTTGTTTCGCCTAGTAGGAGGTCTTCCTTAGTGAAGGCGATAGTTGCACTTGCTGCTTTTTGAACTGAGAGGCAATCATTGCAAGATCCCTCAGTCTTCTTCTTTTCTCCTTTTGAGGAGGTATTTGATTTTTTAACCCTATAGTCCATTTCAATTTGTAGGACTTGTGGGGCATGCTTGTCGACATCCACATTCAGTCTTTGCAGTTCTGAAATGAGACTATCACGAGTTTGGGGAGACATTCGTAATAAGTCTAGGATGTACAGACGTACAGGTATGTGTCTAAAGTGCTCAATCAAGTCATACTTGAAAGCCTCCTTAGGGCCTGCATTCTCATTATTGTTGCCACTTGGGGCGCTTACATTCTGTCCCGAAGGATTTACATAAGAAGAAGAAGTTAGATTGTAGTTTTTGTGGTAATCCCGGCCAGAGCGGGTACCTTTACCAACTTCGAGAGCTTCTGGAGATGGTTCTTCATTCGAAAGTCCACCCTCGGGATTGAGGGGCTGATCCTTTTCATTTGCTGAAGATGCTTCCGTGTCAACATTACCATCCTCAGTGATTGCATTGCTTGGAGCATTTTCCTGGAACAAGTCCTGAACAGCGTCTAGCAATTTGTCTTCTTTGTTTACAATTTCATCGGTCCAGACATCACCCATGAGGTTGGGCATTTGGGACCAGTTGACTGGGTAGACTTCATTGGTAGAGACGTCTTCAAGGTAGTCAGCCAGAAGAGGTCTGTACTCTGATGTGACAATCTCAGGAGACGAAGGTTGAGAAGATGCCATCTCCGAGGTAGTAATATCAAAGGATATACTACCTGATGTAGTATGGGAGTTTGTGGCCTCTGCAGATGAAGCTCCAGAGGCGCTGTCGTCTCGAACTATCGCATTGCAAGCAATAGGAAATGTCTCCGGAACGGATTGTTGGGAGTCAAATTCATCCTCTGATGTAAGGGGATCATCCACCCAGCAGTTTTCTTCATTTTCAGGAGTTACTGGAGGGGACTCCTGTAGATTTTCCGGCACCACCGGTTCTGGATTGCAATGAAGCTAATTGATGTGATCTTGGCCTTGCTCTATGGCAAAACGCTGCAAGATCCTTGCATATTCTTCGATATCAGGCATAGGAGCCAGATCTTCTTCTTCATCTACTCCTTGTGGTTCCTCCTGATCGGGTTCTACCGGAGCATTGGCAGGTGCTGTGTCAACAGCATTTTCCTGAACAACCTCTTGGTCTCCTTCATCATCAGACCAAGATCCCTGTGGTTGTAAAGGGTTATACCAGATCACCGGCATGAGGTGGAATTCGGGGATTCATTCCTCGTCGGAGAGGTATTCTCCTGTTTCGAGGGATTCCTCCCATTCATCGGTGTCACTGGCGGTGTCACTGGACTCGTACCCATCCATGGGGAATCCAATTACTGAATTGCAATAGTATAATGCCCCTTGCATGTCTTCAGTCTTTAGTAGTAATGGCATGAAATCACGAAGGGTGAATTTTCATGCCGGCCTCGAAGTCTCGGAAGGAGACTTTTCTGCTGCCCCCAGTGAAGGGGTAGGGGAAGTTTCTGTCTTTTCAGGAACTTCTTGTTTTGGTTGAGCTTTCTCCTGCTGTTTAAGCTTGCGGAGTTGTCTCCTGGCTTGCCTTCGCTGTCGAGCGGTCGGCTTTGTTTTGACGGTCTCCCAGTTTTCATCTTCTAGGAGATCGGGATGTACCCATATGGGCTGTCCATCTGGTGTTGGGCACGAGACTAGCTCTTGGGATGTTTGAGCCATTTTTATTACCTTGAAGGAAGTAGTGACCTTCTTCTTTGGTGACTTTTGTGTTTGTCCATACGACACCATGTTGACGGAGGCAGACCCATAGTTTTTGTCAAAGGTGATAACTCCGTTTTTCCGCATCTCGTTGATCTTTTCTCTCACAACGAAGCATTGGTTGAGAGGATGGGCGATCACCTGGTGGTATGGACAGTACCGGGGATCGTTGGTTTTGTGGGGACACGTTCAGATCGACGGTCGCGAGCCATGTATGGGCTCCGCCGTCGTCCATGCAGATGAGAACATGATTCTTGGATTCTTGGCTTGACTTTTTAACCTCAGATTTTTAAAGGACAAAGACCAAGAGAAGGTCTTATATCCGATAAAAAGCTAAGTAAAAGGGCTGAAAAGCCACATTTTAGCCATGTTGGTAGAAGAAGGGAGGTCCTTGGGGGGGGGGTGGCCCCCCAAGGGTGCTTCAATCACCTTTTGGTGGTCTTGCAGCAGAGTTGCAGGAGTTCTGGATTTTCCGGGCAATTCTCTGGACTTCGAGTGAATTTCTCTGGCGATTTCTCTGGATTTTTTCCCCTCCTTTTCTTCTTTCTTTTTCCCTTTGGAATGCCCTCCTATTTATAGGCCTTTGGTAGCCATTTAGGAGGGTTTATGAGCATTGAATGCATTAATGCTCATAATGGGAGGAGTTACAAGTTTTAAATTATTTGTTTTGTAACTCCTTTTTCCTTGAATCTGATTGGCTGATGGAGAATAATGAGCTTTTAATTGCCTTTAATCTCCATCATGGGAGGAGTTTCATGGCTTTAATGCCATAAATCATTTGACTTATAACTCCCATTTGTTTGCTTTTGATTGGGCCGTCCAAAATAATGAGTTAATGACCGCATTAACTTGTCATAAAATGGGTCATTTAACCTCATTAATTGGTCGCCAAGTCGCTTGAAGAGTCGCGGGCCGCGCCGCGTCTTTTGGAATTCTTCTTGCGATGATCGCCGGTGGATCCACATGTTGTTTGATGTCGGATGGCGGTGCAATTTCAGACATTGATTAATGTCAACATGCTGGCAACATCTGTCCTGTTGATTTCACGATCGGGCGGGCAGAAAGTGTGCTTTCTTTGTCGGCCGGTTGGCGATTTCGAGGCATCTAATGATCATCCAATGATTTCGGCGGCGAATCCGTGATGTTGACGAAGATCGACAGATTTCATGCACGGAAAATCAGATTTTGGAAAAATCACAGAGGCCAATCAACTCGAAACGCGAAAAGGACCCGAAAAAGGGGTCTTCCGGCGACTTTTGGGTCACCGGAACTCCATGGTCACCGGCAACCATGCACCCATGGTCGCCGGCGACCATGGGCTGGCGACCTTGGGCCATAGTCGCCGGCGACCATGGGCCTTGGGCCCATTTTTCAACCGTCGTTCGGTCGCCTTTTCTTCGCCGTTTTTCGATCCTTTTTCATTCTTTTTTCTTCTGTATTTTTCCTGACATTTCCCCTCATTTATTGGCCTGATTCTCTTGAAGAAAACCCGACGAGAAGCCACGCAAATCGGAGCACAAAGTTTCCTATTTTTCTGGAAAGCCGAAGACTTTGTTGTGCGGTATTGCCGATTTTTTGTCAAGCATTGAAACTAGGCCAAACGATGTCAGAATGACCTGAAATTTGACGTGGAGCTTCTTGAGCAGTAGATAGGACCAACCATAGGCTTTGGTTTGAGTTTTGAAGCCGTTTGGGGTCCCGCAAATGCTCGCCTTGATTTCGCCATGAGGAAAATGGGGAGCTTTGAAACTAGGCCAAATGATGTCCGATTGACCTAAAATTTGACGGGGAGTCTTTTTAGCAGTAGATAGCACCAACCATAGGCTTTGGTTTGAGTTTTGAAGCCGTTTGGGGTCCCACAAATGCTCACCTTGATTTCGCCATGAGGAAAATGCCGAGCTTTGAAATTAGGCCAAACGATGTCCGTTTGACCTAAAACTTGACGGGGGACCTATTGGAGTCATTTTGAGATAATCCATTAGCTCCAATTTGGATGCCATGATTCCGGGGTGCTCCGCCGCCGGCAGGCCTAATTTTGCTTCGGAGCGTCGAGGTCGGGTCAAACGTTGTCGGAATGACCTGAAATTTGGCATGGAGCCTTTTGGAGGTATTCTGAGACCATCCGTAGGCTCTGATCGAAGTTTTGAAGTCTTCGATACTGTCGTTGCCGGGAGCTCCTGTCTAGCTGTCGGAGGAGTGAAGTTAGGCCAAATGATGTTGAAACGGCCCAAAACTTCATGTGTACCCCTCTTTTGGCTGCTTTGAAAGACCTTGCAGTTTTTGTTTGACTCTGACAAGATCTGATGCTTGAAGTGGTGCCTTCCTATTTATGGCAGGATGTGGCTCCATGTAGCTTTTGGTGTTGAAGGGACATAGTGATATTTTTGGTGTCAACAGAGGTAGGGAGGGAGGGCTAGGAAAAAGAGGGAGAAGGGCAGCGTCCCTGTGCTGTGTGCGTGCCTTGGTGCGATGGTGCGTCGGGCGATTGTACGTTGTGTGTCAGTGCGATGGCTCACCGTGACGGCGAGAACAGAGCGAGAGTTTGGATCCTGAGATGAGCGCTGAGAGCTTGGGAGAGTGAGAGCTATGAGCATATGAGAACGAGAAGAGGAGCTGAGAACAAGAAGATGCAGAGAAGAGGCAGAGATGAGGAACGATTAGGGTTTTTCGGGCGCTGGGCTGAGACAAGTCTTATTAGAGAGGGACTGAGGGAGGGCTTAAGTTACAAAATTGCCCCTCTCAATTAGCCGTTTTTGGCTGTTGGTGAGGGGCAGTTCAGTAATATATAAATAATTTTTATTAAAGGACATTGAAAGCGGGCCGGGCCGGACCTGAACGGGCTAGGTTGGTTCTGCCCAGTCCCAATCCCATTTTGGCTGGGCTTTAAAATGTATTGTCCAAACCCAACCCACTGGCCTCAATTTTTTTGAAAAGCCCTGTATTTTTGGACTTGGGACGGGACGGGCCGGGCCGGGCTTTTTACCCGTTTCATCCCTTCCTATTGACAAGCCTATGGACGACGCAAGCTATGGCCGCCAGAGTTCGCCTGTCGCCGGAGAAGAAGCAGCAAAGCGCTGCAGTGTCCATGATTTTGTTGCAAAAAGCCTATTGAGGAAGAAGATAAGACACAGTTGGGTCAGTTTTCAAGCCAGGGTCAAGTTCGGGTCAGTTCTAACCCGTTCGCAGCAGGAAGCTCAGTTCAGCATTAACCAGCAGCTAGCTAGGGCTGACGTTGTTTGTCAAATTTATCTGAGTTTTTGACAAATTTATATAAGTTTTTGTCAAATTTATTTGAGTTTTTGATTTTTTTTGTCAAATTTATTTTAGCTTTGTGCAAATTTATCATAGTTCTGAAACAAATTTATCTGAGTTCCGAACAAATCTATCTGAGTTTTTAGGTATTTATCTGAGTTCTGAACAAATCTATCTAAGTTTTTGCAACTTTATTTGAGTTTTTGAAAAATATAGCTGAGTTTCTGACAAATTTATCTCCATTTTTAAAATTTTAACTGAGTTTTTGAACGAATCTTTCCGTGTTTTTGGCAAATTTATTTGTATTTTCTTAGATATATTTGTGTCTTTTCAAATTTCTTTGTATTTTCTGAAATAAATTTAACTGAGTTTTGACAAAAATACTTGAGTTTTTGGAAAGTTTTTATGAAATTTGAAATTTTGGTTTATCTTAGTTTTGGCAAATGTATTTACCTTTTTTTAAATTTATTTACATTTTCTAATTTTATTTAAGTCTTTTGGAATTTATTTATATTTTTTAAAATTAATTTGCGTCTTTTGAAATATATTTAAATTTTTTGAAATAAATTTAACTGAGTTTTGGAAAAAATACTTGAGTTTTTGGCAAATTTTTTAAAATTTTTCAAAATTGATTTATCTTAGTTTTGGCAAATTTGTTTGCGTTTTTTAATTTTATTTTCGTCTTTTAAAATTAATTTGCGGCTTTTTAAATTTATTTACATTTTTTGAATTTTCTTTGGATCTTTTGAAATTTATTTGAGCCTTTTGAAACTTATTTACGTTTTATGAAATTTATTTGGATCTTTTGAAATTTATTTGCAGTTTTTTAAATATATCTGCGTTATTTCAAAATTTATTGCTTTTTTATAGGGAAAAAAGCAATATATCTACTTGTACTTTGGCCTTTTTGCAGAATGCACCTTGTATTTTGGTATTTTGGACTAAACCTACTTATAGTTTTAGTTGACATGCAAATACAAACGGCCGTGACAGAATATAGGAAATGACGAATTTACCCCCTTTTTTTTCTTCTTCTCCACCCATCATTACGAGGCTTTTCACTCTCTCAGAACTGTAGCAGATTCCTCCTTTGTTTTGTTTTCACTTTTTTCTCCTGCAGAAATCCAACAAGGGTCTAGTTGGTAAAGGCAATGGCCTTAACCCTGGTAACGTGGGGGTTCAATGCTAAACAAAAATAACTTCAAACCTTGCGCGGGGGTTGTTCTCCACATATCTCCTGAAATCATCATCGCCATTGAACCTGAGAGTGTACAATGCTTCCCTTTGGGTGATACCGATTGGATATACTCTATAAACTTTCAATTCATCATCTCCTCTAATACTTATAGGTCTCTCCTGCTTCCAGATGGGTACATGAACTTTGCAAGCACCGCAGTCTCCAATCCTTTTAAGCTTAATTCACCAGATCTGCCCACCAACATCATACATGAGAACTATTTTCTAATCTAAATGAAAAACTATGAAACTAATAAATTTATTGCATTTTTCCAACTTGGGTTGGGTATTGTTTGGATTGTGAAAACGGAGGTTTTTTGAATTGGGTTTTCGATTTCGTCCAGAATCGAAGTGATTTGCTCTTTGGTTTGAGAAATATAATGGTTTGTTTCAACTTTGATGCATGTTTTAGTTGTTGGGTTTTGTAGGAAATAGGTTTGCTGAAGTGGGTTTTGTCTTTCTTTGAAGTGGGATTTGGGTTTTCAGCTTGGGAATGCGTACTGTGCGGATTTTGGAGATGTGGGTGTTGTTGGGACTTTGAGAATGGAGGATTTCTGATGTGGGTTTTCTGTGTTAGGATTAAAAGTGGGGTTTTTGAGGTGGGGATCTGTTGCTTGTTTCAGGCAGAGGGTTTGGAGCGAAGAGAAAGGAGAGAGATTTTGTCTCTCATTACGAGGCTTTTGTTCATAGTCTTTTTGTTTCAATCAGATTCCTTATGAACAAAAGCGTAACGGATTTGAAGGAGCAGAAAGGAGAAGAAACAGAAGGTCACTCTCCCAAACTCCCCACAGTCATTTTTCACACAGGAAGCTTTTCTCACATAACATGAGAAACAGAGAAAATAAAGGAAAGATGGGGAAACCTCCAACTCAATTAAGGAGATATGGGGAGAGAGGAGATGGCCGGAGATGGAAGCGCAGGGCGTAGCGCAGACTGGAGATTTTATAGATCTTGCCGGAGAGAGGGAGTGCAAACGAGAGAGGGAGAGTTGCAGATCAATTAGGTTCGGGTCCTGGGATTTTTTCTCCCCAGGGGCAAGTAAGTCTTTTTGGACAAGTAATTTTTCTCCTGTATACACTGGACACCATTTATACGACATACGCCGTTAATACTAACAGAATTTGTCCATTTTGCATGTCAACTAAAACTACAGGTAGGTTTAGTCCAAAATACCAAAGTTCAGGGGGCACTCTGCAAAACGGCCAAAGTCCAAGTAGGTATAGTGCTTTTTTCCCTTTTTTATATTTATTGCTTTTTTTTTTGAAATTATTGTGTTTTTTGAAATTTATTTGCGTGTTTGTAAAATTTATTTGAAAATCTCATTAATAGGATTTCATTCATCGTAGCCATTTACAGGGTAGTTGACCATTATTAATGGGATATCCCACCAATTATGGGATATGATTTAAAGAAATGGTCAATTGGACATTTTCAGGTATGAGAATGTGTGTGAGGGACCCTTGGATGCATGACTTTTTTTTTTGTGGACGGTTTGCCTTAAAGTCACACTTTGAGGGACTCCCGACCAAAGCCTCCATATATTTACACGTTCACAAGATTTAGGGCCGCACGTTTGAAATCAAAGAGCACAAAATTAATACATATGCAAATGAGAGACTCACTTAGCCAATTTTAATGTGAGGCCAAAATTGAAGTTGAAGAAATCTAATTTGATGAAATTTACAACTATTTTGAACCCTCTAAAATTTAAGAGTTACACAAAATGTGATACCCACATTTGAAATCCAAACCCCCACAAAATCTATGCTTATGCAAACCTTATTAAATAAGCCCATTGCAATAAATCTAACCATGGAAGGCCCAAAGCCCACCCTACTAAGAACAACCATTTAACCCTACACATTGCCGGGACTAAGAACAAGTCAACCATTTAACCCTACACATTACCCAAGATTCCCTCATGAGAAGGGCTTGGGTGGGCTAGGCCGAATCTTGCCCAAGCTTGGCCCATTTATTTATTGAGCAAGTTGCCTTAAATATGATGTTGGGCTCTGCTTTAAAGCACATAGATGCTCAATCACTAACCATTTAACTTTCTAGACTTATCTTTCTGTATGAAAATTAAGTAATTTTCTACATTTCTTCTAAAAATAATATTATATTTTTCTGTAGGAAAGATAATTTGATTAATAGGCCAATACTATCTATTTTTGAAATATATATATATATATGACTGTTTTTGTTTTTGACTTTTCTCTATTTGTTTGTTTCGGTATGGAGTTTTATTTTTCAAGAATTTGAAAAGGATTTTCATTTGTTAGGTATCATTTGGATGCATCCCATGTTTCTAATTAGGAAGTGTTTATTTTCATAAGAAAATAACCCTTTGTCCTATAGAGAAAGAACAACCCCTGGACAACTGAGTGTTGCTTTTTATCTTTAGTGGCCGTTTTATGCTCATCTATTTACAAGATATATCGGAGACTGCTGGTGTGGCACCTGTTTTGATTGAACCTGGTAGTGTCGAACAAGTGTGTCACAACAAAGGTTCTATAGCTGTTTGTTAGGAACTTTGTAATTCATATGTAGAGATTTCTTGAGATATAATCTCCTTCAAACCTTTAATATGTATGAAAACAAATGCATTATATCTCCCTTAGAATACCAAAGCGTCAACATTTCCAACAAATAATAAAGGCTTCATCATTTGGTAAAATGATTTTTAGCTTTCACTCACATATTTAGGAAGCCTGAGAGTGGGAGGAGCTATATTGGCTGGACGTGCTGTACTCTGCTTGACCATTTACTTTTATATGCCTTTTTGTCTTGAGATAATTAGCCAAAGGTCCCTCATATAGGACTTGTAAGGCCTCCAGTCCAACAACTTTTCCTCTAAGGCCTGTAGTCCATGCAGCTTGGACATATTTCAGTGAGAGGTTCCTAGACACGTCACCTTATGGAGAGAGGTCCCTAGATACGCCACCTCATACATTTTTATGACTAATTTGCCCTCTCAACTGTTTAGGCATGAAACTTTCAACTGATTAGATATGAAATTTTGAATTTTAAAAATTCAAAACTTCCTTTCTCCCTTGTTCGTTCTCTCTCATTTTCTATTATCCCAGAAAACTCCATTGGAAGAAGATGACAGTCGATCATCGCCTGCCGCTGCACCATCTGTAGTTATAGAAGGATCATTGGCTACCTGGGCTACCCGCACCATCTGTAGTTGTAGAAGGATCATAGGCTACCGATGCACCATCTGAAGGCAAGGATCAGATTGGATCGATCCTCGTGAGAGTCATAGATCAGGTGTTTGAAGATCAGAGGTGTCCTGATCAATCAGGTGGGCTATGCTCGAGGACAAACAGGATTTCGAACTCTTGTCTAATCGTTGCTGAAGAAGACGACCGGTCCTGTTCTGTTGCTGGAGATTGCACGATCAGTGATTCTGTTTTGCAAAACAGAATCACGGCTGGGCATGTTCAATCGCCATTGTCCCTTCATCGTATAGGAAGACTTGAGCCGCCGCATCACTGCCGGTTTATCTTCGTCATCACCATCGCCTTGCCATCCGGCCGCCCGCCCATCGTCGCCGCGGAAGACAACAGCAGAAGGGGGACATCGCCTGTTGCATATCGTCGAGGAAGACCGGAGCCGCCACATCACTGCTGGTTTCCTTTCGTTATCATCGTCTCCTTGCTAGTCCGGCCGCCTGCCCATCGTCGCCGCGGAAGACAACTACAGAAGGATGGACATCGCCTGTTGCAGGCATTGGGAGGAAAAAGACGAAGACCTAGTTGGGTCCGCTCCAGGCCCCAAGTCTCGAGTCGGTTTAGGTCAGGTTTGACCTAACTCACCTTAAGAAAGCCCAAAACCCAAAAATATTAACAATTGAAGTTTGTTTTGACGATATCTTGACGATCTGAGATCCGAACGTAATCGACGGTGCTGCGCCATTGTCAGAGAAGGAAGGCAGGAGGGTTGTTATATTGTTTTTGACAAAACTATATGACTTTTATGAAGTTTATCTGAGTTTTTGTGAAATTTATCTAAGTTTTTTGTGAAATTTATCTGAGTTTTTAACAAATTTATATGAGTTTCTGTCAAATTTATCTGAGTTTTTTTCATTTTCTGTCAAATTTATCTGAGTTTTGCACAAATTTATTTGGGTTCTGAAAAAAAATTTATCTAGGTTCTGGACAAATCTATCTGAGTGTTTGACTAATTTATCTGAGTTTTTGGCAAATTTATTTGAGTTTTTATTTATGTCTTTTGAAATTTATTTACATTTTTATAGTTTCATTTGGATCTTTTGAAATTTATTTGTGTCTTTCAAAATTTATTTGTATTTTTTGAAATTTATTTGGATCTTTCGAGATTTGTTTGTGTCTTTTTAAATTTATCTTCGTTCTTTTGAAATTTATTATGTTTTTTAAAATTATTGCTTTTCTTTGAAATTTTATTTACGTTTTTTGAAATTTATGTGCTTCTTTTCAAATTTATTTATATTTTTTAAAATTTATTTGGATCTTTTGAAATTTATTTGCGTCTTTTGGAATTTATTTGGATTTTTTGAAATTTATTTGGATCTTTTGAGATTTTTTTGCGTCTTTTTAAATTTATCTTCGTTCTTTTGAAATTTATTGTGTTTTTTGAAATTATTGCATTTTTTGAAATTTTATTTACGTCTTTTGAAATTTATTTGCATCTTTTCAGATTTATTTATATTTTTTAAATTTTATTTGGATCTTTTGAAATTTATTTGTGTCTTTTGGAATTTATTTACATTTTTTGAAATTTATTTGGATCTTTTGAGATTTATTTGCATCTTTTTAAATTTATTCACGTTCTTTTGAAATTTATTGCATTTTTTGGACTTATTGTGTTTTTTGAAAGTTATTTTCATTTTCATTATTGAGATTTCATTAATATGGTCAATTAGATAGTAGTTGACCATTATTAATGGCATATCCCACTAATCGTAGGATATGTTTTTGAAGAAATGGTAAATTAGACATATCATGTATGAGAATTTGTTAGAGGACCTTTGGCTGCATGACTTTTTTTTGTGGACTATTTGCAACAAAGTCATACTTTGAGGGACCTCTCGCCGAATCCCCTATTTTTCTTTAATACATGAATGATGAATGTAGAAATTAACTACACTTGTGATTAAAATGCAATTGTGATCCAATCTCTCTTTCGTGCTTATTATGTATATTAAATAATATACTAATAACATATGTTATTATAGTACCCGGGCTCAGAACGGGCCTTGCTAGTTATATTTATATATTATATAATAAAAGACAACATATGAGTTCGTGGGGGAGCGACACGTGGCGGCAGGGGACTTCTTGGGAGAGGGACACGTGGTGCATCCTCAAACTTTTTGCAATCCTACATTCCGGAATTACCCTTCTAATCTAATTTCATCACATAAAATATCTCAATGCAAATTTAAAATATTCTTGAAATAAGATACTTATCCCTTTCCAAAAATATAACATACAATAATAACTTCTCTTTTGTTATGAAATCCAAGTCTTCTTTATTTCCAAACTCACAATTTATGGGGTCCACTTTTTTTTATACCAACCCCACTTTTTTTTTCTTTAGATATTTGGTATGACTAATTAATCCGTGGGGCCCATTGTGGAAGCAAATTAATTCCAAAATCCATATTTCATTCTGAAATGGCACTCAATTTATATGGCTAAGCAAAAATATAATCAAATTAATGTCCTAAAATCTTTACTATTTACTTGATCTTTCCCTATATTTTCACCTACCTAAAGTTTCTCAAATGAGTTTTCATCTTTATCATGAATTATATATTAATATTCATTTATAATTTATTTAAGTACTTAGATATATTTCTAATAATTTCTTAATACGCATGCCTATTCTTGAGTTGTGATTAGTCTTTGGTAAGATTTTCCTTATATTCAGTCCCAATAGATAGCTGACCTATACTTGAAGGGGAGAAAAAGAAAACATGAATTTTGGAGAAGCATCTTTCTGTGGCTTTTCTTTGCACGATAAGAATCGCTCCAGCTTCAACTTCTTTAGACGAATCTAATTTGTCGAACTGAATATATCATTGAGTTGTGATTAGTGTTAGATTGTATGGACTCAATCCATCAGATGATGTAATAAATTGATTAATTTCTTTATTTATCAATAATATCATGCTTTCCTTTCATGAGATGAATGGTGTTTTATTACTTAATGCACATGACCAATGCGTATGACATAAATGGTTCATGAGATGAACCGGGTCCCATTAGTATATTAGATGTGATATATGTGTATGAATGAGATCCACACACAAGAGACATTTGTCACAAATCTTATACTTAAACATCTTCACAACCGGTGATGAGACTGAGCATCATCTGATAAGGTTGCAGCGCTTTGATCACTATAAGATAGTGTGATTTGTCTCGATCATCATAATGTAAGATTCTGGATCACGGTGCTGGCACATTGGATGTATTGAAGGACCATGAGAAGCACCTTATGGAATACTGTCTCGAGTTTAAGGTTTGCTCTCATAATTCCCTAGCAATAAGCTCTCAATCCTGAGACATTGATGAACTCAAGTTTCTATCTATTCATTTGCTTTGAGTCACCAATGAGTGAGGCCAACTGTAGGTCAACACCTCGGTGTCTTGGGTACGTGGTAGTAGGACTGTGGGAACATCCAACGGTCAAGATGGAATCTATCTATATTATCCCCCTGTGCCAATTAATGGATTTATCATTAGTAAGTGCGCACCCATCTCGATTAAGAGTTAATTGGATGGTACTGATGATCACTGTGATTAATTGGGGCTCAAGGATAATAAGATGTGGATCTAAATTGGTGGGATAGTTTTTAGTCCAGTTAATCCATGGATATTGATAGAGGGGCTTAATTGTGGTAATCGGGAAGTTTAGGGTCTTCATTGTAATTTATTCCTAAGACTGGAGTGCAATTGCATTTATATAGTGGTGTTATTTGCAATTAACTGTGGGCCCAGATTGCACATGAGATGTAGGGTCACGTGTCCCAGTTGGAGCCAGCTTTCTATGGAATCCCTAGTGGTCCCCACGCTAGCCCAAGTTATTGGAAAGATACTAATCCTACTAGAACTCTAAGATGAAGGAATTAGGAAGTTACTATTTCTATTTGAAGTGGGACTTCTAATAGTGGTAATAGTAAGGTTACTATTTTGTGTAGAAGTAAGACTTCTATTTCAAATTAGTACAAGAGAAAGAGGTTGCTTAATGCTATAAAAGGAGTAACAAAGGGCTGAGATAGATACAATCTTGAAAAAACGTCCAGCCCCCTTTGTGCAATAGTTGCACATACTTTTCTTCCTCTTCTAGTTCTCTTCTAGTTTCCTTTAGAGCTTCTAGTTGTTTTCTTTAGGAGATCTCACCCATCTCCTTTAGAGAAGAGATCTGGTACGGGTCATAGCGTGGAAGACTAAGAGGTCTTGGAAATCTAAAGTAGTTTCGTTCTCCATTAGAACACAACCGAGCAGCAAAGGTATAATCTGCTTCTCTAATCTTTTGTAGATTATTTTGCATGGTGTTGCTTGTAATACTGCTGTATATGGTATATGAGTATGAGGGATTGCATCCTAGATATGGTTGATGGCCTTATGGACGTTTGATCCCTGAGTCAATTGGGTCAAAAGTTTTGAAATCACATTCACGAGGCCCACCTATTTCCAACAATTAGTTAGTCCACGTTCTGGTGATCTAGAACGTCGAAGTGATGATGTCTTGATAATTGTAGATAGAGAAATCCATCATAACTATCTCTCGTGAATTGGTTGTACCTTAACCATCTCCCATCAATGGGGAGCACTAATGTCATATGGTAATGATATCATCCACTGGAAGATTTTTCTCTCTAATGATATTTCAAATAATAATCTAAGTTCTACTTTTTTCCGGCCCGGGCATCCAGCATCCAGGTAGCACTATAATAATAATATTATTATAACTTGGGTTAGCCAACTATATCATTATGGGCCCACCTAATTAGTCCAAATCTTTATGTTTTCCTTACTTCTTCCTTCATCTTGCTTCCTATGCAAATCTTTTTTATTCACATTTCAATATTTTTTTATATTTTTATATACACTCATATTGCTTTTATATTAGAATAATTTCCTTTTGCCGGCTTCTCACAGTACTTTTATATTAACACTTTTAGGTCACTCAAAGGGCTTGACAGCTGTACTTTCCGGAGACTTTGGTGTCCGAGTCTTGCATGTTGTTCATGTAAAGATGCAAACTTGTACACTGAATATATCTCCACACACACACACACATATATATATATATATATATATATATATATATATATTTACACGAAAGCACACGGGATGAGTAACCCGACCAAGATGTACACACCCACTCAACGTGGTGAACCACACAAAGTCCACACTTGATAGGAACATGTTCTCATTAGCACCATGAGATTATATTGGTCGGATTGGTACACACTTTGAGATCCAATGTCAGCCATTCGTACCAATCGGTGCCCGTATTTCTATGACATTTCAGAGATCTAAGCGTACACATCGAGTAGATTGGTATACACTTTTTGGTCACTCAGTGCATAGCGGCCAGTTGCACTTAGTGCACAGCGGCCGTCCTCACTGTAATTATATTTACAAGCCACACAAAGTAACTTATTATTTTATTAATTCCATAAGTTACACATCATGTGACTCTTTCTCTCTCGCTCCCCATTTTAATGTCCAATCTTCACCTTTCCTTATTATTTTATTAAACCAATGAGCCATTCCATGTGACATCATGTCTCCCCTTATTTAATTACCTACGGCTAACATGGATTGAATTCTCCCCCTTTTGTACTTTGGCATTGGCCATATCTCTCCTCTCTCCTTCTCACTTGATGTGACCGGCCAGTGCTGGCCGGCAGCAATGGCCGGTAGCAACAGCCAATGGCCAACGCTGCCGGTGCATAGCAGCACTGCGGCCATTGCCTTGCTGCGCAATGGCCAGCGCGCAGTGCCAGCGGCCATTGCATTGGCTGGCGGGCCTAGCATAAAACCCGCCTGTATGGAGCCCCTAACTTGCGGGCCCCACTTTGACGAGTTTGACCTCAATTGACCGGGCCCGGCCCTACTTTGACCATTGTAACCCAATTTTAGCAAATTTGATCCTGTTAACTCCCAATTAAGTTTTATTAATTTAGGAATTAATGTAAATGGATTTTTATCCCTTTTGAACCCAAAGAGTGCTCTAACCCTCCATTAAAATATGAATTTTTCCACGAACACTCGGCTACCTTAGAAAATTAACCCGAAACAACAACAGCTATCATTCGAGCATAAAGATGGCACCTTTCGAAGCTCTGTACGGCAGGAGATGCAAGACCCCAGTCTGTTAGGAAGAAGTTGGCGTCAGGAGTTTCCATGGACCGTCTATTGTCAACGACACCAGCAAGAAGATCCGGCAAATAATAGAGAACCTGAAGATCAACCGTAGTCGACAGAAGAGCTATACAGACAACAGGCGCAGACCTCTCGAGTTTCAGAAGGGAGACAAGGTGTTCTTAAAAGTTTCTCCAATTAGAGGTACCCTCAGATTTGGCGAGAAGGATAAGCTAGCGCGGAGATATGTTGGGCCATTCGAGATTAGGTCCGGGATTGGAGATGTCGCCTACAAGCTTCAGTTACCGCCAGAGTTATCAGGAGTGCATGATGTCTTTCACGTCTCTATGCTGAAGAAGTATGTGGAGGATCCTACGCATATCCTATACCACCAGCCGCTCGATATTCAGCCAGATGCTTCATACGTCGCCAGACCAGTTGCTATCATCGACACCAAAGAGCAGGTGCTCTGGAACAGAACCATTCAGTGGGTGAAAGTTCAGTGGGAGCATCACACTCCAGAAGAGGCTACGTGGGAGTTACGCGATCAGGTGATGAAGGACTACCCGCATCTCATACCGCAGGTATATTCTTACTTTGTTTTTACATTTGGGGACCAAATATTCTGAAGGAGGGAGTGATGTGAGGCCCCACCCCTTGTGGACCCTCACTTTTGAATTTGAATACTATTTTATAGTCTAAGATACTTATCTATACTAATTAATAGGGGTTAGTAAGGGTAGATATGTATTTTCCTAAGTTATAGACCCTTTGTGAAATTTATAGAGTTTTTAGAGTGTCTTTTATAAGTTTTAAGTTGGTTAGAGGCCCTAGCTAGTTATTAGTATTTACTATAGGGGGGTTTCCACTTGAGAAGCTTCTAGAGTCCTACCTAAAGACCAAACTACCCATGACTCTAACCCTAATCCCATGTTAACAAAAGGGTATTCCTGTACCTAGCCACCCAACTCAACCTATTTATACTACACCCTCCCACAACATACGTTGGCTACTGTTCCTCTCTCATTTCCCTCTTCTTCCCTTATTTACCTCCAACACTCTCCCAAATTCCCTCCAATTCTGTCTCCTCCCTCTCTTTCTCCTTATAGAACCCTAAGAAGAAGAAGAAGACGATCTCAGCTGCAACCTATTCTACTTGGATTCCTCTCTGTCTCGGTTTCGGTCATCCCTCTCCCTAACCAGATCAGGTTAGTACCCTCTTCTAGTTCAGTTCCTGTGGAATTCCCTTCTTCTCCCTCTAGATCTCCTTCCTTATAGCAATTCTCTTGTGGAAATGGGTATAGGAGTAGAGATCTCTTCTAGATCTGAGTTTCGGGGTTGATCGTGAGTCTGGGAAGACCATAGAGCTGGGGTTTCCCCTTTTTTTTACTGGATTGGATCTCTGTTTTCCCCTTCTTTTTCCTTCTGCAATTGATCAAGGCAAATGCAATATGCTTATTTAACATAGAATGGATGTTTATTGTCTTTGATTCTGAGATTTCTATTCAATTGATGTTAGAATTGTTAGATCTACCTTTGAGCATGTT
This sequence comes from Camphora micrantha, assembly GCA_003546025.1. NCBI lineage: Eukaryota > Viridiplantae > Streptophyta > Magnoliopsida > Laurales > Lauraceae > Camphora > Camphora micrantha. The sequence goes on along the minus strand of QPKB01000011.1, from coordinate 8,941,801 downwards.
TTCATGGATGTTTGGCCATTGATGGATGGGTTGATCTCATTTGGAAGATCAATGGCCCATGGACTGGATGGTTGAATGTGTATTGAAGTGTTTTTCATGATTCTGGATGTGTATGTGGTGATTGGACAAGATGGGTTGAGTTCTGGATTGGATAAAAAGGAAACCAGAACTCCGGAGTTGCAGGGAGTCTGTGTCCTATTGAAATCAGTGTCTTGGCCGAGCTCAGTGTCATGGGCGAGTTCAGTGATATGTCTAAACTCTGCGCTTGACCGAGCTCTGTGCTTTACCGAGCTCAGTGGTATGACGGGACTCTGCGCTTGACAACTCAGTGTTCTGCCAAGCACGATGCTCAAGCCGAGATCAGAGTCAAGGCCGAGCCCAGTGTCATGGCCGAGTTCAGTGATATGTCTGAGCTCTGCGCTTGACCGAGCTCAGCGCCTGACCGAACTCAGTGCTGACTGAGCTCAGCGCCGAACTCTGTCCTTTACCGATCTCTATGCTTTGTCTGAGCCCAGTACTTGATCGAGCTCTGTGCTTTACCGAGCTCTGTACTTTACTGAGTTCAGTGCTTGACCGAGCTTGACCGAGCTCAGTGCTTGACCGAGCTCTGCGCTTTTGTCTGAGCCCAGTACTTGATCGAGCTCTGTGCTTTACCGAGCTCTATACTTTACTGAGTTCAGTGCTTGACCGAGCTTGACCGAGCTCAGTGCTTGACAGAGCTCTGTGCTTTTGTCTGAGCCCAGTACTTGATCGAGTTCTGTGCTTTACCGAGCTCTGTACTTTACCAAACTCTGTCTTTTATCGAGCTTTGTGCTTTTGTCTGAGCCCAGTACTTGATCGAGTTCTGTGCTTTACCGAGCTCTGTGCTTTACCGAACTCTGTGTTTTTGTCTGAGCCCAGTACTTGATCAAGTTCTGTACTTTACCGAGCTCTGTACTTTACCGAACTCTATACTTTACCGAGCTCTGTACTTTATCTGAGTTCAGTGCTTGACTGAGCTCAACGCTTTGCCGAACTGAGCTGGGTGACCGAGTTGAGTATCTTACCGAGCTCCATGCTTAGCCGAACTCTGAGCTTGATTCCTAGAAGGCAGATTTCCAGCAAGAGAAACTAGGACCTGGGACATCTCCTTAAACCAGGACTTTCAGTGGGCACGGCCAACTACCTAGGCCAGAAGGTTTGCCAAACTCACAGGAATTTCTGAACAACCAGGCATTGCCTGCAGCAGGAATACTTCCCTGATCCCAGTCTGCCGAGCTGATTACCCAGACCAGGAAGTCAGCTGAGTACACTATGTACAGCGACACCTCCCAGATTCTAATTTCTATTGTTGTGATCATGTGTGGGGCCCATTGACCATCCAAATAGACTTCTATCACTGTGCCCAGCCCGAGTCAATGGTGTCGCTCAACCTTGACTCGTGGGGTCCAGTAATTTGGGTCCAGATTATGTAATCTCAGATAATTCGACCTTTATGTGCTACTAATGATGCTCGTAACTTCTGGAGCACCAAACACAGTATTTATTAGCATCTGAGGTATCATTTAAGGATCAAATTACCTGAGGTAGACCTGAACCAGATAGTGGACCAATTACTTAGGTTGGACTGTTGATATTTCCCATTGAATCTGGTATTTAAAGATTTATCTCTCTCAGCATATTACTGTCACTCTATTGTCCCTATTATTGTTTATACCTGTTAATGAATTGAATAAATGGAAGACCTGAACCTAGGACTACTTAGACGTGACCCGATAATGTAAATGGGTGAACATTGACCTGTGTCTGTGGCTAGGCGGACCCTTTTATGGCCTATGTATGGTTGTATAATATCCTAGATTGGAGAGGTTGATTATATTGGACTGTTTAACATTGGAAATAGACTTATTACCTCGTTTGGACTGTCTTAGACCAGGTCATGTACTTGATGGGCCTGGGTATGGATCCAACGAGTGGGCTTGGACCTGGATTGTGATCCATGGTAATGAATTGATACTTGGATCTCTTAGGGAATTTGTTAGGACCTTGTTCACGCAAGGTAAAGCCTAGACAGACACAGACCTTCATTGTTTCCTTGAGTCGGCATAAACATTCACTCAGTTGTTCTAAGCTCAGCCTTTGGACTGATCATCACTATTATGAGCTATTTATGAGTGTTGAGTGAGCTATCATGATGAGCTATGTTTTAGACGGACGGCGTGATGCCGGGTCCGGTCTCCCGAGTGATGAGTGTGGTGAGACTGATGAGTGTGATTGCGGGGCTCGTCATTCCCCAGCTTTGGTGAGATTCCCCGCCGCGACTGTGTTCAGTATGGGAGGGCTGCGACATAATATCCCGCGGTATCCAACTCTTGTAAATGTGCCATATTGTTTTAGATTAGATATTATGTTTATCCTGATTCTCAATGCTTATCCTGCTCCACTGCCTAGATTCTGTATCTTGATATTCTTTTTAACTATATCCTCGTCTTTACTCTTTTGATACATTTATCCTATGTTACTTGTATATTGTGACTTGCCAGATCTTTAGATCTGACCTATTCTTGGTGCTTAGGTTTTGACCCCGATTACGAGGACGGCGCGCTTGCACTAGCTGAGGTACCTGTAGCAGGAGACTACGGGTGGGGACCAGCCGACCAAGAGGTCGAGCTGGAAGTTGGAGAGCTAGCACTTGGGGTGTGAGAGTTCTTATGTTATTTTGGATTTTGAGTGATTCTTGTAGTGAGCATGGTAGCTGTCTTAATCTGTAATAAACATTTGATTTTTACAACTTTAATACTTTTGGTTGGATTTCAGCTCTGCTATATTTGACTTAGATATATGATACCCTATTATTGCTTCCGCTATATTCACATGCTTCCGCATTATTAACCGTTGATCTTATATCGTTTTAAAAAGTTTTAAATTGGACCTCACTGCGGACCTATGATCTTGGAAGTTCTCGGATTTTTCGGGAAGTAGCGTGCCAACTTCGGGTATCTTGACGATCTTCTCGGTATCCGAAATTGGGGCGTTACAGTGAATGTGTTTTAGCAAGTCTTTGCACTATCAAAAACGTCCTGCGACAAGCGCCACAAGTTCAAGGCAGGGATTTCGATTAAGAACTTGATGCCGAAAGGACCAGCTAAGATGACCATATTTCTAGAAGATCCGAGTGTCTTCAAGAAGAGGGTTGTGACTGTAGACCCTTCTTCGTTAAGTCCAAAGCGAAAAACGCGTAAGCACATCACATTTTATGTGAGACCCCGACCCGAGAGGCCCAGATTAGTGTCTTTGAGCTGTGTTTAGCTCTAAGTGTGTTTTGTGGATTTTTGGTTGAGTTGGGATTAAAATAGCTTTGTTATAGCTTTGGGATATTTGGAGTGCCTTGGGTATTAATGGGGCCCTTTGGGGGTCCCTTGTTTATGACTTGACGTGTACTTGGGATTTTATCTTGGTTTTCTTGATTTGTATTTTTTTCCCGATTTAGTCGTTTTGTTCTTGATTTGTATTTCATCCCGATTTACTTGTTTTGTTGATAGCTTCAACTTTCATGTTGATCCCGTTCCCGTCCCGAACCCCGAAACTTGACTTTTCTAGCTTTGAGGACAAAACAGTCTTTTCACACCAAATCTATACCGGATTATTGTTATTCCCGAAACCCGTGAAACATATACTTTTTGGAAACTAGATATTTCGACGATCATTTCTTCCTTCTTCGTCGATTTCATCCGAAGTCCCGAAAACCGCTATTTCAGCCTTTTTAGGTTCTTAAGTGGTGGAGCCCACTCTCATTGGTTATAAGAGAACCCATTTCTCTTCTTCCTTCTCCATTTTCCAGCACATAACTGAGCCTAGGGTTTTGCTTGGTTCCTCTTCTTCTTCTTCTTGCTTTGCCATCATCAAACACAACCAAGTCTTGCACCAACATCAAGATAGAGATCACCATTCTCTTCCTCACCTTGAAGGCTTCCTATTGGTACCATTTTTGAAGAAATCCCACCTCCACAAGACCTTCTTCTAGCTTGCATTGCTCCTTTGGAACACCATTTGATAAGATCTCTTCCTAAGCTTCTAGATTCATGTTCCTTTGGTCCTTGAGAAGCTCCATTTTCATTATTAGGAGCTCTCTCTTCTTCTTCATTGTTTGACCCATTTTAGGGTTTTATTTGGGGATTTTGCCTTGTAGCTTGGACCATTTTCTTGGAGGACTTGTTAGAGCTTAATATCATTAATTGAAGACTTGAGGCAAGTGAATGTTGGATGTTTTTAAGTTTCAAATGGTTTGGTAGCATTTATGGATTTTTATGCTTTCATTGATTTCTTTTATTGATTTTCCATGGTTGCAATAAATGATCTTTATACCTCTTGATAGCCTCATTTAATGTCTTGGAAGCATGTAATTAAGTCATCTTGTTCATAGTTTTCCTTGGTTAATCATGTGTTGGAAGGAAAGGAAAAAGGGAGAAAAGAACCAAGTTCCCGGAACTGCTGCACGCCCAGGTCGGATCGATCGGACGTGCAGACCGATCGATCGGACTGTCTTTAACTGTAAGGGTTTTTGGGCCGATCGATCGGGCCCTGTGTGGGAATTTTGGCCGATCGATCGGACCCTGTGCAGATTGAGTCCAGCGGATTTGAGATTTTTATAATTTCTTTTTCTTTTCTTGGTTTTAGGTGGGACCTTGGCTACCCTTTTTGGACTCATTTGACCATGCGTGAGGACGTCTTGAGCCGATGCTCCTCACGGTTGGTTGGGTGACATCGATGTTCACTTCATTTCAATCTTGAACGGGACGGAATGACGCGATATCTTCTTTATATCTAAATATAAGACTTTTTCCTTGGTTATCGCGAATTCTATTCCTTTCGATGACTGAGTAGGTTGCTCGATGTCTCCGAATTAACATCGTACTTAGGATGGACCATTTATAGTCTTGATTTTCTTACCATAACATCTAGTTATAACCATAAGCTCATGTTAAGTTTTGAAAAGCGTAAAAGTGCATAAGGAGCCCGGAATGTCTTCAAACTCAAGGAGTACCAATTCACATCTATGATCGACATACGGGACCCCTATTCACTCAAATAGATCTTAAAATCATTGTCTTTCCTGATTTAGCATAGTTCACAATATTTCTCTATTTCCAAGCCTTGCATTACATGAATGGTTTTCCCGAAAGTATTATTGTACACTTGAAACAGTTACTTGACCTGAAGTGCATTGCACCACATGATATGCCAGTGTGCCCTTGAGCACCCCCGTCTTGCCCGTTTGATTATGTATTCGTACTTGATTTGCTTGCATTGTCTCGATTGTATTTGACCTATGAGTCGGCACCACTAGGCTTGGATAACCCTGTTGGTCTGATCAACCGACTTGGAGATCCCCCTCTTGTCCCGCCAGCTGCAGTTTGGATCCCGCTACCCGGTCATTACCGTGGTCTTGTCCCGATGCCGCAGATTGCTACTGTGGTCCCCGATGCCCGGCTCGCTACCGTGGTCATGTATAGTATTGTATATGTATATGTATCTATATGAGATCCCCTGTTTCTCCTCACCTCGAGTGACTGAGATCAGGGCCTAGTTATTGCTCTATCGCTTTAGTGATAGAGGACTTAGCTTCTTGTGGTTGCCACCTTGTTATTCCCGATTCCTTGGTTACCTCATATGTCTTATCTTGTTTACTTGTTTTACAGCAAATGATTTATCGGTTTATTTAGAGTTCTTGTTTAAACAGATTTCTATGCTTTTCAAGGTATTTCATCTATTGTATATTGTGGTATCTTTTCATTCTCTTGCCAAACCGTCGTGTTTGACCCACTATGTTGGTACTCAGGTTCAGATTCCCGCCCCGAGCTGAGAGTTTGGTTGGCTGTGGAGCCACGAGTTGCAGGTTGTCTTGTCGGCTATGTCCTGTAGACATTGTGCTTGACATCGGAGTTACGTCACAAATGGGTAGTGGATATTAGTTGTATTGTCCGGCTTTTATTAGCCCTTCTTGGGATTGTAATTAATACACATTGATAATTGTAACTTGAATATGTATGGAAATGTAATATCCTGTTACCGTCAGCTCTGTAATTTATATGTGGGTGTATTCCAGTCTGATATGATTTATAAAATGATAGCTTTATGCTAAAGGGCCCCATGCGACGCGGAATCCGATGATGTCCACGGACTCCGGGTCGCATTGCCACGAAAGCTTCCGCAGAAATATTCAGAGAGTGATGTGATTGCGGATCCTCACACACGCGGATTTTGGGAGAAATAAAAATAAATTTAATCACCCCTCCCTCACGACCCCTGGTCCGGGGTCGTGACATTTTATGTTGATTGTCTAGAGTTCCTCCCTTATTTGGAAAGGACTTGTTCCAAGAATTTGCCAAAGAGGCGCCTCACGACCGCGTATTTGGTCGTTTGATTATGAGAGGTCATCATCCCCATCGCATGCAAAGATGTACGAACTAGTTGTATCTATCCCGCCTCTAAGATGTCCTTCGGAGTGAAATTTGTCATGGCTCCGACTTTGATCAGTTACTTGTGCACGAGATTGAAGATGATTGGATTTCTCGTACGCTATGCCAAGCCGTACAGCAGGTATTATTATGAGCACCTTCTTTATGCATGGTTTGTATACCACTGTTGTAGTGTACATCGTCTGGGAGATTGGGAAGGCTTGCCGCTTTACAGATCCGTTACAAATGGGTCCGACATGGGTGTTTCTCTTTCTTTTGCAGAGAGGATTGCAAATAGCCACAAAAGCTACAATATTTGCAAGAGGCCAGTTGTGTTACGGGATCTGCAATGTACATGTCTAATTAGTAGTCAGTTTCCGGTTGATAAGGAAAGTTCTCACGCCCAGATCTTGTAATTGACCACTTAGGAGAAAGAATGGCTTATTCCCATCAGGCCTTCAGACTTGGTCTTTTGCAGAGAATGGTTGATTGACATTCAACCATACGTCCCAGCGCGATTCAACAGCCAGTTTGGTTGTCACGCCCCCAGAAGTGAAACCGGGCTTATGCATGAGATTAGGGCCAATTAAAAATTTTCAACATAATAATAATAACACTTGGCCCCAATCATGTCCCCAATGGATCAAAGATCGCTGTGAGGTATAAATATTTCCTCGGATACATAAATCAATAGCGAAAGCTTCATACAAACAAGTGGTATCTCAAGATGTATAGTTAAGAGCAATATGAAAATATATTATCTAAGTTCAAGTTTGAAACAGTTAAACAAAAGTATTAACTACAATGAAAGGCCACGATAAAACTTGGGCCTAACTAAAAAGATAATCAAAAGAACCAAAAGATGAATCTATCCAAAATAAGCATGAGGCACTCGAGTACAGGGTCAGTACGGCTATACAACGTCGTCCGTACTATAGTTTAGGAGGTCATCAGACTGATCCGCCTAAATCTCCTCCGTCGTCTCTTCCTTGAGGTAGAAGGCTCGGTACCTATGCACCAAGAGTAGTACTATTAGACACGACGGTCGGCAGGCAGATATAACTATAAAACATCAATAGATATGCAGAACGAATCAGAATAGATGATAGATAAGATCATAAAACATGCATAGCATCCTAATTGTAAGAAGTGCATAGCGTATGAATTATAAACAAAATAACATAAACATCTAGCAAGATAGGCGGTCCACATATGCTAATTATCACAGGATAGTATCATTACCCTCCTTACTCCCATTGAGTTGTGGTGGAGATATCAAGGCACAGGATATACCTGGCAATAGGGCACAGGATTAAAGCCTGGCAACAAGGCACGAGTAGTAACTTGGCAACAAGGCACAGTACTAACTAATCACACAATTAATTATAATTAATATGGGTTATGGGTCGGGATGTGACATCCTCAACCCCTAGGGCTATTTAGTCCTCGAAATCTCTAACACACCTCTGGTAATAGCTCTGGATACTTTTCCTTGATCTGATCCCTGAGTTCCTAAGTCGCTTTTCTCGGACTGTGATGCTCCCACTGAACCTCGACCCAATGAATGGTCCTTGTCCTCAAAATATGCTCCTTCGTGTCTATGATCTCCTTCGGCCTTTCAACAAACGAAGTATCTCATTGAATATCCAATGGCTCATGGTGTAGCACGTGTGTAGGGTCTAGCACATATTACCTCAGGATGGAAACATGAAAAACTCTGTGAACTCCTGATAGCTCTACTGGCAATATCAATTTGTAAGCCACTTCCCCCACACTCATATCAATCTCAAACGATCCGATAAATCTCCGAGCCAACTTACCTTTCTGCCCAAACCGCATTGTCCCTCTAGTCGGTAAGACTGATCGTCACTTATATGTGCACGCTTAATCGCAAAACTACGGTGTCGCCAAGTAGTAGAGGACTAAAGAGTCCGGATTATCGATCCCACGAAGAGAGGATGGAACAAGCAATGAATCCAATTAAAATGAGAGTTGAACTAAGATATAGCTAATATAGAAAATTGAAGTGAAAAATTAGAACTAGTAAACTATGCAATGTAAACAACTAATTAACAAACTAAAATATCTACACTAAACTAGTGGATGAGTGATGGTGGAAATGGAATATTTAAGGTGAAGATGTGGTGTGAAATATGTATGATTTTAAAACAAATGGGTGTAAAATGTGTATCTAACAATCTAAAAGTGAAATGAACAAAGAAAATTAACAATAATTAAAATAAGAGATTAGACAATCCAAAATCCACTAAGTATGTAATTAATCCAATCAATGCAAGTTCTAATTCAACTCCTAAATCTACATTCTAATTAGCAATCTCTTGCCTAATTGGATTGGATGATATAACAATGAGGATCAAAGTAGAGAAAATTAAAAGCCAAGATCCTAGATCATAACCTAACTACCCTAACAATTAATCATCAAAATCAAGATACAAAAGATCAAAGATAAGGGCTCTAGAGCATGCTATGTGAGAGAACTTAATCCTGCTACAAAGCATCAATTTAGATTATCCAAGCATCAAGTGTAGAGAAAGAGCATGAGAAATGAGAGGAATTAGCACAATTAGATCTAAAATCTACTAATCAATCAAGGCACAAGTTGAGAATTTAAACTAAAACATGCATGGAATTGAACTAATCACATTACTTAGCTTCAAAAGGAGAGCCTAATCGAAGAGCTTTAGCCACTAAACATCAAGAAAGAGCTCAAAATCTTCATTAATGATATTCAATTACACACACACTCTCTCTCTAGATTAGTTATAAAGAAGCTCTTAATTACAATCTAAAAGTAAAAATAAAATTGCAAGAAGAGTAACTTGCCAAAAGATCTCCACTTGCCCTACAAACCCATTCCAATTTATAGGAACATTGAAGACATTTGATTGGCTCATTTAATTTCACAAGGATTGCTCTCATTTGATTGGTTGCAACTTAAAGGCTTTTGATTGGCTCATTTGCTTTCACATGGATTGCTTGAATTTGACTTGGAGGCTTTTGATTGGCTCATATCCTTTCACATGGATTTGTGTAATAGCAAGCTTTGATTGGTGGAGAGGTGAGTTGGATGGAAAAAAAATAATAATATGCAATTGTTGGGATTTGAACTTATAACCTATTCAATACCAACCCAAGTTCTAACCAATACACCAACCAATCCTATGTGTTAGAAAATGACTTCTTTGATCCATAAAGTCTTCTCCTCCTATTTTGGAATTATTCAACATTTCACCAAGATTTCTTCATGTAACTTTTTTATTGAAATCTCTTCTTGATACCTTGAATCACTAGCTGGAAGGTTGGGGTAGTCGAAGGGTCCACCTTCACAAGAGAAATTACATAAAAATGCGCTATAAATAATCGGATTTATGCATGATAATCCGATAATTCGTTAATGTGATAGAATAATAAAATCTATGTGTAAAGCAAATAATATGAATATGAAATGCTAATAAAATACGAACTAATGAGGGGTAAAATATGCAATATTTAACACTCATCACATCCCCAAACCTATAATTTGCTAGTCTCAAGCAAAAACTATGAAGAAGAACTATACTATATGCAAGAAAACACGGTAAAGATCCCAACTCACTTTAGCAGGAATCGCGGCTGCACTTAGCTCGTACAACAAGCCATTAAACCCCTTGGTTTCCCCTAATGGACAAGTTTTGTCTCGTGAGGGTTTTCAGCGAATAAATGCCACAAAATTCTTTTTATTGTGAAAAGAAAATATTTTTGATGTCCTACAGTCTTTAGCAAGCTAATAAGAATGAGTACTAAGTTAAGAACACTACCCAACTCCTGAAGATATGTCAGTCAATACCTAAGTCCCCTTGTGTATGTGTGTGTATTTTGCCAATAATCATGCAATCTTTAAGTCAAAGCTCACCCAACCTTAATCCCCTTCGGAATACATTTCGCCTTGACTACAAGCCTTACAGTACATACTCTCAACAATGGAAGCACACAGATTTTACTGACTAACTCTCAGTATGTGAGTTTGAACAAGGCTAAAGACTCACATAATTAATGAAAAATGGAGCTTATGTATAGAAGGATTGATCTCAAAGAATAAGATATAACTAATAGAAGGTGAAAATGCTCACTCAACTTCTCACTCATTCAACACCAAACCTTCCTTACGATCCAATAGATCTTTCATAGGTTGTAATGGGGTTAGGGTTAATAGGTAGGATAAGGGTTAAATGTGGCTAAGGTTTTTAAGAAGGTAAGGGTCTTTAAGTCTTCATAGGAAGGTCTTCCATTGTCTTTACTTCTTCTTTTTGTTTTGTGTTCTTTATTCCATTCTATCTCTTTTTTGTGCTTTCTTTTCTTTGGTTTCCCATATCTTTTTCTTTTTTTTTTTTTCTTTGGTTCTCATTTCTATTTTTTTCTCTTTTTTTTTCTTTCTACTTTTCTTTTTGGAATCAACTTTCAAATTCCTTTATTCCTTTGACATCCCTTTGTAGAACATTTATCTTTGGTAGCCCATGTGAAGTCTTCATCGCTAATGCTTAAATCCTTCCTTTCCTCATGTATCCTTACCCTTCTAAAAAACAATAGGTCAAAAAGGCTATATATATGTGGGTGATGAGGCTTGGGTCTATAAAGGAAGGTTTCTTGTAAGATAGGCTCAAGATGGCTACTAAGGGTATAAAATGTAATAGGTGGATTCAAGATTTGGCCATTGGATCTTTTTTTTTTTTTTTTAGAATCCCTATCATCTTCTCCTTAGTTCGGAAAAGTGTATCATAAGCTACAAGTCAAGGTTTCTTCGCATTTTGATATCACCTCTATGGTTAAAACAAGGAATAGCACTTATGAGATTGGAAGTGGTGGACTAAGAAGCTCTAAGAGTAGCTCTTCATTCTACTCAGGAATAGCTCAGAAGAGCCCTCACCCAAACGGATATAATTAAATAGGCTCAATCGCTCAATGGGTTCTAGTTTCCACTAATGATTCTTTCGGGTCTCTCAGAAGTGATTTGCTCTTCTCTTAAACTACACTCATGTGGCTAAATGTGTAAAAAGTTTCTAAGACTTGTACATATGACAACTCTCAAGCTAAAATCCATGGACAATTTTTGAAATTTTTTTTTCAGATTTTTAGTGATTTTGTAATTTTTCAAATTTTTTAAGTTTTTGGTATAAGTGGAAAACAAGACTTATGTACATGCAAAATGCAATGCATGAAATGCAGTGCCTCACCCCCAAACCTATTTTAAACATTGTCCCCAATGTTTATGCATAACATAAATAAAATAGGATAAGGAAGATAAATTGAAATTTCTAACCATGGAGTGTCGACACATGGGTATATTGGGTTGCCTCCCAACAAGCGCTAAGTTTAACGTCTTCGGCCAGACATAATTAACAATAGACGGACAATCTATCTAGGGTCCACAAGAAGGACCATCTTAGCAACATTATCAGGATCCACAAACTCAATATACTCTTTTAATCTGTGCCCGTTCACTTGAAAGGTGCTACCATCTCTGGGATTTAGAAGTTCAACTGCACAGTAGGATTGGACGGTATGCTCACAAGATGGTTTGGCACCTTCTTTGAGATGAGTCTGGTGCATAACTGTAGAGGGACTGATTCCTTTAATGTCTGAGATGGTCCAACGTAGGGCACTCTGATGGTCTTTCAACACACCCGGTAATTTCTTTTCTTGCTCTTCCTCAAGGTCTGAGACAATAATTACTGGGTTGCAAGCAGAGGGCCCCAAGTAAGCATACTTTAAATTCTCGGGTAATAGTTCCAATTCTAACTTGAGTAGCTCAACAATAATTGATTCTTTTTCGACCTTAGATTCAGAGGTGGATGTAAAAATAGGCTCAATTTTCTGTTTCCGTTTGCCAACATCCATCGGCTGGGCCGAATCCAATAATGCATTAACTTCACATATGGACCCGTCAATGTCTATGTCGGCATTGAAGTGAGCCAGACATTCCTCCAGTAGATCCGTGTAACATGATAGTTGAATTGTTTTGATCAACTAATGTGTCAATCATGTTTACTTCCTTATCATCATCTAGATCTGATCCATGGAATTTTGGTAACATGTTGATGGTGGCGTGCCGGATATCAAATTGGTCCATATTATTTTCTGGCAAAACTATACAACTAGGTGAAGTGGATGAAAATGGTGCAAATAATTCATTGAGAATCCTTTGCTGAGGGTTTTGGGCAGCCATTGTGGGTACTATGGGTGGGGAGAGTAAAGCAAGGTAATTAATCCTCACTAATCAGCCTTGGTCACGTGTCCACACTCTCATACAACTGCGACTATCCTAGCAATGCAATGGTCCGCTCAATGAAATGAATGCAACATAACAAAAAGTTTGAAAACTAAATGAAAAGTTAATCTAAACTAAGGTTACCTAAAAGAATTCTAGACAGCTCCTAACTGTGAAGAGGACACTCTGGCTTCCAACCTGGACCTATGAAACAGAAATTCAGGCCAGTTAACCCCCAGGTAGATGGTGGGATCACGACGTGCTAGGCGAATGCTCCTCTTAAAAACCAACTCCTTGAACAACAAAGTTGTCTCCCTATTTGGCAAGATGGTAGCCAGGGAACAAGGTTTGCTTAGGCACCAGAAAATCCGCCAAGGCACACAATTGGCACAACCGTAGTGGTCTTCCTTGTTGAGCTCGAAACCTAAGGTCACGTTTCTACTCAATTTTATTATGATTTATTGAATCTAAACTAAGTGAGAATTAAAATGAAATCCTAAGAGCAAGGAAACGGTGATGAAATCCGAATCCTTATCTTGTTGGGGTAATTTGCCCTTTACTAATAGTGCACCAAATTGCTAGTGTATTTGAAAAAATTACACTATAAAGTAAGGAACAACCAACAAAGTAAATCCGCTTGCAAGGGATTCGCGGGGGTTAGGAAATGCAAACCTCCCGATTTATTTCGGGGGATGAATTGGTTGTCGTTGACTCACACCACGGACACCAATTTTCGTGTACAAATGTGAGGGGCCGCGACGGTATAGTCCAACCGTCCTCCTTCCCTGCAAGCAATTTATTGCAATTCTACTAACTACTTAAAGCAAGTAAAGTGCGTAAAGTAAAGTAAATGGGTCACGGGCCGACCCGCAATCAAAATTATTGCAACTTTGATAATAAATACCTAATACAACTAACTAAGAAAGCAAATAAATGTCTAAACTAATCCTAAACTAAGAAAGCAAATAAAATCTTCAAGCTCTCCAATGCACTTTTCCGCTTTCCTTCGCTCCAAGTGAGCAATTCCCTACAAAATAAACACAAATAATGTATAGAATCTGCAAGGAAGATAAAGGAAAGATAAAAAGTACACTAAGCTAAAAATTAGTTCAACTCTATGAAATTTAAAGCTTTCTGATGCCTCTCTCCCTGCAACGGCGCCAAGAACTTGATCGACACTTATATGTGCACGCTTAACCGCAAGACTACGGTGTCGCCAAGTAGTAGAGGACTAAAGAGTCCGGATTATCGATCCCACGAAGAGAGGATGGAACAAGCAATAAATCCAATTAAAATGAGAGTTGAACTAAGATATAGCTAATTTAGAAAATTGAAGTGAAAAACCAGAACTAGTAAACTATACAATGTAAAAAGCTAATTAACAAACTAAAATATCTACACTAAACTAGTGGATGAGTGATGGTGGAAATGGAATGTTTAAGGTGAAGATGTGGTGTGAAATATGTATGATATTAAAACAAGTGGTGTAAAATGTGTATCTAACAATCTAAAAGTGAAATGAACAAAGAAAATTAACAACAATTAAAATAAGAGATTAGGCAATCCAAAATCCACTAAGTATGTAATTAATCCAATCAATGCATGTTCTAATTCAACTCTCAAATCTACAATCTAATTAGCAATCTCTTGCCTAATTGGATTGGATGATATAACAATGAGGATCAAAGTAGAGAAAATTAAAAGCCAAGATCCTAGATCATAACCTAACTACCCTAACAATTAATCATCAAAATCAAGATACAAAAGATCAAAGATAAGGGCTCTAGAGCATGCTATGTGAGAGAACTTAATCCAGCTACAAAGCATCAATTTAGATTATCCAAGCATCAAGTGTAGAGAAAGAGCATGAGAAATGAGAGGAATTAGCACAATTAGATCTAAAATCTACTAATCAATCAAGGCACAAGTTGGGAATTTAAGCTAAAACATGCATAGAATTGAGCTAATCACATTACTTAGCTTCAAAAGGAGAGCCTAATCGAAGAGCTTTAGCCACTAAACATCAAGAAAGAGCTCAAAATCTTCATTAATGATATTCAATTACACACACTCTCTCTCTAGATTAGTTATAAAGAAGCTCCTAATTACAATCTAAAAGTAAAAATAAAATTGCAAGAAGAGTAACTTGCCAAAAGATCTTCCTTTGCCTTACAAACACATTCCAATTTATAGGAACATGATTGGCTCATTTAATTTCACAAGGATTGCTCTCATTATTTCACAAGGATTGCTCTCATTTGATTGGTTGCAACTTAAAGGCTTTTGATTGGCTCATTTGCTTTTACATGGATTGCTTGAATTTGACTCGAAGGCTTTTCATTGGCTCTCTTGCTTTCACATGGATAGCTTCATTTTGATTAGTGGTGTGAAATGGATTTGTGTCATGGCAAGCTTTGATTGGTGGAGAGGTGAGTTGGATGGAAATAATAATAATAATATGCAATTGTTGGGATTTGAACTCATAACCTATTCCATACCAGCCCAAGTTATAACCAATACACCAACCAATCCTTTGTGTTAGAAAATAACTTATTTAATCCATAAAGTCTTCTCCTCCTATTTTGGAATTATTCAACATTTCACCGAGATTTCTTTATGTAACTTTTTTATTGAAATCTCTTCTTGATACCTTGAATCACTAGCGGGAAGGTTGGGGTAGTCGCGGGGTCCACCTACACAAGAGAAATTACATAAAAATGCGCTATAAATAATCGGATTTATGCATGATAATCCGATAATTCGTTAATGTGATAGAATGATAAAATCTCTGTGTAAAGCAAATAATATGCATATGAAATGCTAATAAAACACGGACTAATGAGGGGTAAAATATGCAATATTTAACACTCATCGGAGACCTTGACAAAAACCTTGTCTCTGACCTTGAACTCTAAATCTCTCCTCTTGAGGTCTGCGTAACTCTTTTGGCGGTTTCTTGCAATCTTCAACCTGTGAATAATCTGCTTCACTTTCTCACTGGTATCGCTGATAATCGAAGGTCCATGAAAACTCCGAACACCTATCTCATCCCAACAAATCAGGGTCTTACACTTCCGTCCGTACAATGCCTCGAACGGTGCCATCTTGATGCTGGAGTGGTAACTATTGTTGTAGGCAAATTCACACAAAGAAAGACTCTTCTCCCAGTCCTTCCCGAAGTCTAGAACACATGCCCGCAACATAGTCTGGTTCGTCTTCTCCGTCTGTCCATCGGTCTAAGGGTGATACGTAGTGCTGAAACTCAACGTAGTACCCAAAGATGTTTGCAAACTAACCCAAAATCTGCCCACAAACCTCATGTCTCTGTCTGACACAATCGAATTTGGAATTCCGTGCAATCTTACTTTGTTATCAATGTATTTGTGTGCCAAAACGTCCATGGATCCTCTAATCTTCATCGGAATGAAGTGTGTTGATTTGTTGAGTCTATCGACAATCACCCAAATGCCGTCATGATCCTTCATGGGTGGTAACCCTACAACGAAGTCCATGGTGATGTGTTCCCACTTCCATTCCGGTGTCTTCGATGGCTGAAGTAACTCTGGAGGCTTCTGATGCTCAACTTTCACTTGTTGGCACACTAAACATCTCGAAACAAATCCTGCAATCTCCTTCTTCATGTTATTCCACCAATAGACGCTCTTCAAGTTCTGGTACATTTTGGTGCTCCCTGGGTGGATAGCATAACGAGAATGGTGTGCCTCAACCATAATCTCGTTTCTCAAATCATGTACATCTGGCACACACAATCTGTCCTGGCAATACAACACACCCTCCACAAGTCTAAACTCTGGCCTTTCTGCTATGCTGTCTATCAACCTGACTAACTCTGGATCTTCTCTTTGACTGCTCTTGATTCTGTCCAAAATCTCCAGTTCCCATGTATGCATATTCGCAATCATCACTTTCTCCGTCTGAGGCCGAAATTCTACATCTAAATCTCTGAATACTTCTGTCAAAGACCATTCTATCTGTAAGCATCCGATAGTCACTGTCTTACTGCTCAGTGCATCTGCGACTACATTTGCTTTCCCGGGATGATACTTTATCGGAAAATCGTAGTCTTTGATGTATTCCATCCATCTTGTTTGCCTCATGTTCAAGTCCTTTTGTCCAAAAAAATACTGAAGACTCCTGTGATTCGAATGAACTTCGAATTTCTCACCATACAGGTATTGCCTCCACATCTTCAGTGTCATCACAACTGCTGCAAGTTCCAAATCATGGGTAGCATATCTCTTCTCGTGTTCTCTCAACTGTCTGGACCCATAGGCCACTACTTTTCCCTCTTGCATGAGTACGCAACCCAATCCAACACCTGAAGCATCTGTAAAAATCACAAATCCACCTGTCCCTGAAGGTAAAGTAAGGATAGGGGCTATGGTTAATCTAGTCTTCAACTCTTGAAAGTTTTTTTCACACTGCTTTGTCCATACAAAAGGAACATCTTTCCTTGTCAATTTAGTCAATGGAGCTGCTATACTGGAGAATCCCTTCACAAATCTTCTGTAATACCCTGCCAAACCTAGAAAACTCCTGATTTGTGCCACTGTCTTCGGACTTTGCCAACTAACCACTGCTTCAATCTTCGCTGGATCAACTGCTAAACCATCCTTAGAGATGATGTGTCCAAGAAAAGACACTTGTTCAAGCCAAAACTCACACTTGCTCAACTTGGCATAGAGCTGATTATATCTCAAGATTTGCAATGAAGCTCTCAAGTGCTCTGCCTGATCATCTCTGGACTTCGAATAGACTAGAACATCGTCTATAAATACAACTGTGAATTGATCTAAGCATGGTGCAAAGATCTTGTTCATCAAAGCCATGAATACACTCGATGCGTTGGTCAACCCAAATGGCATAACCAAGAATTCATAATGGTCATATCTTGTCCTAAAGGCTATCTTCTATACATCTTGGTCTCTGACTCGCAACTGATGGTAGCCTGATCTCAAATCAATATTCGAGAAATGTTGTGCTCCCTGTAGCTGATCGAACAACTCATCTATCATGGGCAACGAGTACTTGTTCTTGATTGTAACCTGATTCAACTGCCTGTAGTCTATGCACATACGCATCGAACCATCCTTCTTCTTCACAAACAAAAGCGGTGCACCCCATGGTGACACACTTGGTCTCACGAATCCTCTGTCTAAGAGGTAGCTAAACTTTCAACTCCCTTAACTCCGCTAGAGCCATGCGGTAAGGTGCTTTCAATATCGGTGTTGTCCCTGGCACAAGCTCTATCGTGAAGTCTATCTCTCGAACTGGTGGTAATCCAGGTATCTCCTCCAGAAAAACACCCGGAAATTCACAAACAACTGGAATATCCTCCACCGCTTTGGACAATTTATGCTCCGTGATAAATGCCAAGTAACCTTCACATCCACTCCTAATCATTCTATGTGCCCTCAAAGCCGAAATGACACTAGTGGTCCTGCACTTTCTCTCTCCAACAATCTCAACACTGCCTTCTAATACTTGCAATCTGACAGTCTTGTTGAAGCTATCCATCACTGCTCTATAAGTGGACAGCTAGTCCATCCCCAAAATCACATTGAAATCCTTCATCCCTTCTACTACTCCTCCTGCTTCATCTCCTTCCTGGTGGTCTAAGGCATTAAGCCTGCCAAACTGTTGAGGCCGCTGCTGCTGCTTCTATTGTTGTCCCTGCTGTTGTCTCTGCTGCTGCCAATACTGTTGTCCTTGGGGCCTCTGTTGTCCTCTGTTCTGCCGAGGTCCTGTTGAGTCTAGGTTGTTATTGTTGTAACCGAGGCTGCTGCTGTGGTGCCTACCTCAGTGGCCGCGCTGCAACAGGTGGTCTAGGAGCCGTGTTTCTCACACCCCGCCCTTGTTTCCTAAGGCAATCTTTGACCTGGTGGCCCTGCAGACCACACTCGAAACATGCTCCAGTTATCTTCCTACATTCTGCTGACGAGTGGCAACGGCCACAATGAATACACTCTAATCTCCATCCCTGCTTTGGCCTAGGCCTCTTGGCCTGCTCCTGATACTGTCGTTGTTGATACTGCTGTTGTTGCTGCTGATACGGTACTGTACTTTGGCTCCTACCTTGGGCCTGAGCTTGCCTAAGGTTCTGATTATAATTGTCCTTCTTCTTGATGGACTCCTCAGCCCAATAGGCCCTCTTGATATTCTCTTCATAGGTAGCCAAGGTAACACTGGTCACCTTCTCCTTGATGTTAGGGTTCAGTCCCCGAATAAATCTCATAACCTTGTCTGCTTCTGTCCTCGCCAAAGATGGTGCAAACCTAGACAAGTTCGTAAACTGCTGCTCATACACCTGTACTGAGTTCTCTCCCTGCTTCAGTGTCTCAAATTCAGCAATCTTAAGTGCGGTGATGTGGGGTGGGATGTACTTAGCCCGGAACAAAGTGCTAAAGGATTCCCATGCAGTATCATCCTCAACAGTCTCGAATGGTTTCTTAACTGTCTTCCACCACATTTCAGTTGTGCCCCGAAACATGTATGCTGCCAGTTGAATCCTCTCCTTCCTGGTACATCGGAAGACCTCAAAGATCTTTTCCAACTGAACTACGCACTCATCTGCATCAAGTGGGTCTTCGTTCCCGTAAAACGCTGGCAGTGTTCTTTTCTTGAACTTATCGAATAGATCATTTGTGCCAATTTCTCTAGCGGGCATGATAATTTGAGCAGGTTGTGCTTGCTTCTGTTACACTTCTATCATTTTAGACTGTGACTCTTGAGAAGCAACAAAAGCTTGCATCAATTGATTGAACCATCCTTCCATAGAATTCTTATTAGCATTCGCATTATTAGCATTAGCATCACTGCTCTCTGGGTTATTGTTGTGCGAACGCATGTTACAGCCAGCCATCCTGAAACATAAGAAACGTTAGTCCTATGGGACTCAATCTAACAAATTAACTATACATTCTACAAAAGCTACAAAAAGCTAAGATACCCCAAAAGAAATCCAATCCTCACACGTTTTAAGTTTCTACATATTTTTAATCTAGAAACCAGCATTGCTCTGATACCAAACTTGTCACGCCCCAAGAAGTGAAACCGGGGTTATGCGTGAGATTAGGGCCAATTAAAATTTTTTGACAAAATAATAACAACACTTGGCCCCAATCATGTCCCAAATGGATCGAAGATCGCTGTGAGGTATAAATATTTCATTGGATACATAAATCAATAGCGGAAGCTTCATACAAACAAGTGGCATCTCAAGATGTATAGTTAAGAGCAATATGGAAATATATTATCTAAGTTCAAGATTGAAATAGTTAAACAAAAGTATTAACTACAATGAAAGGCCACGATAAAACTTGGGCCTAACCAAAAAGATAATCAAAAGAACCAAAAGATGAATTTATCCAAAATAAGCATGAGGCACTCGAGTACGGGGTCAGTATGACTATATAACACCGTCCGTACTATAGTCTAGGAGGTCATCAGACTGATCCGCCTCAATCTCCACTGTCGTCTCTTCCTCCAGGTAGAAGGGCTCAGTACCTATGCACCAAAAGTAGTACTATCAGACACGACGGCCGGCAGGCAGATATAAATATAAAACATCAATAGATATGCAGAACGAATCAGAATAGACGATAGACAAGATCATAAAACATGCATAGCATCCTGATCGTAAGAAGTGCATAGCGTACGAATCATAAACAAATTAATATAAACATCTAGCAAGATAGGTGGTCCATATATGCTGATTACCACGGGATAGTTTCATTGCCTTCCTTACTCTCATTGAGTTGTGGTGGAGATATCAAGGCACAGGATATACCTCGCAACAAGGCACAGAATTAAAGCCTGGCAACAAGGCACGAGTAGTAACTCGGCAACAAGGCACGGTAACGACCCGGCAAACAAGCAAGATCCATCAACAAGTAAAATGTCGTACTGCGCAAACGTTCATCAAGGTCCTCACACAGATGGTGCCCCATCTGTGTTGGGCGATGTACAGCTGAGTTGTGCCTGACAGAAAGATCCCTAGACAAACAATAGTAAGGGGCTAGGCTTTCTTGCGTGAACAAGATTCGTTAACAACAGGGAGACTACTTTCCATTATCAAATCAAGATCAAGACCATAAATAGTCCTCGTCAAGCTTTTACAATCAAAGCCACCTAGCCTCAACACTTTCATCAATAATCAAAACAAGCGGAACATCAAAAGGGATCCTAAGTTCAACACCTAGGTTCATCAAGTAATCCCAAAACAAAACAAAGTAAACAAAGCTAAGGAACATGAACATAGCATGTAGACAAATACTAGACGGTACAATTCGGAATCAGAAGCGATAAACAATCCAATCCTAAGTACAATGTTAACCCGAGGAATCGTACAACCATACTTAGTCAACGAAGGGAAGTAGGGTTTGCGATACCCAAACAAACAATCTTCGCGCATAGATATAAAGGAGGGTATCCCATTGTCCCGTACCGTTCAAGATTGAGATAGGTTGTAATCCAATACAATCGGATTAACCGTGAAAGATGTCGGCTCAAAACATCTTTACATATAGTCAAATGAGTCAACAAGGGTAGCCAAGGTTCCACCTAAGTCCATCCAAGATAGGGTCTAAAAGGCCCTTTCCAAAATCCCAGAACATGTAATCAGTCAATATGAATGGCCTAACCCTTCCATTCTAATCCTGCAAACAAAGAAAATAGGGTCTTGCCCTCTCCACATACATCCATATACCCCCTCTCATCAATACCATCATCTAATATCCATCCAACCAAAATCCATTTAATTAAACAATTAAACATAATTATCATGTTTTCCAAAATCAAAGGTATCAATTGAGCATATGGTCATCTAAATCATCATCAATCATCAAATCAAATGAGAGACAAACATATCCAAGCATATATATAAATATCTACTTGCCTTTGGTGGAAAATGCCCCAAATCCAAAAATCCTAGCTCAAAGCCCAACAAACCAAACCTAAGGAAGCATTAGCAAAATAAAACTAAATTAAAATATAAAACTAAAAGGATGGAAAGCTCTAAGCTAACTTAACACAACTCCACACCTAAAGTATATAAACCCAAACATAGGGGAATGGAAGCTTACCAAACGGATGGGTGGATGGAGTGGTGGCTTGAAATTGAGGAAGAGATGCTCGCGGGGTCCATGCGGAGATGATGGTAATGATCGGGGGTTGCGGGGCCCACTTGATTGGTGGCCCATTGATAAGAAAATGAAAAGGACAGAATGTAAGAAAGAAATAAAGAAAGAAAGAAAGAATGGAGTGGTAAGATGGTGGGGAGAAAGTCAACGTTAAAGTGAGTGGAGTGAGGTGAGGGAGAGTTGAGATGAGATGAGATGAGAGAAAATGAGATGGGATGAGATAAAATGAAAGAATGAAATGGGTATGGGTTAAAATTGTTGGCAGCAAGAGGAATGAGTGAGAAAGAAAGGAAGAGAGAGTGGAAAAAGGAAATGGGGAGGGGTGATTCATGCCGGCAGCAAGGATGGGGAAAAACAGGGAAAGAATGAGAAATGGAAAAGGGAAAAATGGGGGAAGAAATAGAGAGAGAATGAAATGGAGAAATAGAGAGAGAAGGAAATGGATAGGGCAACAGTATGCTTGGAATAGGGAGAGAGGTGGAGAAGAGAGATGAGATGCAGTGGTGGTGGTGGTGGCAGCAACGTCGCCGAGCGGTGGTGAGGCAGCAAGCCATGAGAGAGAGAGAGAGAGAGAGAGAGAGAGAGAGAGAACGAGAGAGATGAGGTGAGGAAATGAGAGGAGGGTTGCTGTGTCGTGAAAGGGGGAAAAAATGAGGGAGATGGGTTTTGACCTAAATGGGAAAGGGATGGGGTTCTGTACGTGGGATTAAGTGGGGTGGGGCATGATGGGATGAGATGGGAATTAATAAAATGGGCTTGGATGGGTACGGGCTAGGTCAGGTTCTGGGTCCGGTTTGAAGGTCCGGATTGGAATGTAACAGAAGGACAAAGTTCGAGAAATTAGGTAATCTACCCGATGGTGCCAAAATCTCAAAAAGTGAAAAATACTAAAAAGCCCTCGATACTTTCCGTAAATAGCGACACACACCTTACTGTACCCAAACGCACTTCGAATTGCAAGAGACTTCACACGCGAGATCCATACGTCAAACCCGACTCGCTAAGACTCTAAACACACTTACCAACTAATCACACAATTAATTATAATTAATATGGGTTATGGGTCGGGATGTTACATTGGTTATTCACAAGGAGTGTTGGGGTACCCAAACTGAATTAGAGAGAGAACTGAGAATGCCACCCTGCAAGATGCATTACATGCATGACTTTTCTTCTCCGCCTTCAATACTGGCGCCTGCTTCCAAATGCCATAGTATGTTGACAAGGTCTACACCTCTGGCTTCGTAGATTGGTATGCCATCGGTCGGACTTCTATCCGTTTTGCCCTCAGAGATTGACTGTTTGTTGTGGGGGTCATTTCAGAGTCGAAAACTGATGGTTCTATTGATTGCGACCATCTGGATGCGTAAGTCCATGGAGCCTCCAAATAGAAAATTGGTCTCTATGAAGGTGGTATCGACTGTTGCACGCCTTATAATGGTTATAAATATGGAGTTAAGAACCATTCTACCATGGCTATGAAGAAGAGAAATGATTAACCTCAACAATGCATCTCAAGCACCATTAAGCCTCCAGAGGCTATTGATAAGGAGACTGCAACTTCTTCAGGTGCTGGCGAGGGTCAACAGAGAAAAAGAAAGGCTCGGACCTCCAGGGTACTTACGACTACTAGCCCACCCCCAAAGAAAAGTAGAAGGGGTGTTCCACATAGGGGAACTGCCAAGCATAAGCCTTTGGGCTCTCAGGCTGTTCCACCTTCCCCTATCGCAGCTCCTCCATCTCCTGTCCACGATGTTGTCACCCTAGTGGAAGATTATACATCAGCCGATAAGGGTAGAGTAGCAGCGGCGTTGTCTTCATCTTGTAGGAGACGGATTGTTTTTGTCGATGAGTTTAATGTACCAGAGGTCCCACTGCCTCCCACACAAGAAGAGTTGTAGTAGGAACAGAGTGTAACTGCAACTAAAGTTCCTTCTTTTATCCCTCATGTAGATCTTTCTTCTATTCTTTCTTTTACTCCAGCTCCTGTAAAGAATGAAGCTCGATTTACTGAGTCTGACCTTTTGGTTAATGTGTACACTCATAGCCGGAGGTCCCTATAGATAGAGAAATAGTTCATCCTTCACCTCTTCCCATTGTATAGATGGAGGTAGAGGAAACAATTAGAGTGGAAGTGCCTTCTCCAGCTCCTATCGTTTTGGAGCGTGCTGAAGAGGTGCCTGTTTTGGAAGATTCTGGGCCCATTCCTCTTGTCCATGGTGAGATAGTGGGGAGCACGGAGACTTTTCAGGTAGAAGATATCCTCCCATTGTACAGGAAGGGTTGGATTTAAGTACAATAAGTGCTCTAGCAGATATACAGCCACAATCGAAAGAGACTTTTGAATCGCATCCATCTATGCAAGAGGGAGATGAAACGGTTCAACTCCCATTCATTGAATCTGGTGATGCATCGGTGCAAGGAGGAATGGTGGATCTCTCTATAAATAACGAGGCAGCTTCGAATGAAGAACTTACCACTGCCATTGATGTTGAAGTGACAACTTTAAAGTCTCCTGCTCAATCCAGTGAGGTTCAAGGTACTTTGATCCATAGTAACAGAACTCTTTCGTAAGTCCTTTTTTTTTTTTTTTTTTGGTACGTTTCTTTTCTATTACAAATAGTTCATCATTTCTTTGTTTGCTTTGCAGATCAGTCAACTCTGGAGCCTTTAACACGGTTCGAGGCTGGAGACAACTCAAATAACGCAGTCACTCCCGAACTTTTGGTGATTCCTGACCCTTCTACAACAATGGATAGAACATGGGTTGCGGTTGATGAAATGACATGAGGTCTTGAACTTGAGGCTCGAGTTATTTGTACTAGAGCCTAATTTTTTAGAAGAATAGTCTCGATTAGTGATGGGTGACCCTGAAGTAGAGATGGAGACATCCATCATGACATGTAATCTCCTCGTATTCCTGTTACCTACTCCATGACATGTAATCTCCTCGTATTCCTGTCACCTTCATTTTAATAGAGGATTTGTGTACCTGTGGGCACTTCTATTCTTCTTAAATATTGATGTTAAGGATAATTTGGTCATTTATATAACTAGTAGAATCTGCTCCATCCAATGAAAATCAAAATTTGCAGTAATTAGGAATCATTGCAAAGTTTATGTAAGAATTGTCATGGATTTAGTGGAACAACCAATCCTGTGGCCGTTCCACAAGAACTTTCCATACTAAATAGAAAACCCTAATAGCCAATACTCCACCTCCGTTTCCTTAACTATTATGGGGGATCAAAACTTGACCATCCAAATTTGTAGGCAATTATATTGTTCATGCAAAGTGTGACACCAGTCATATTTTATCTAATGGGTGGGGACTTGGTGTATTTGGACATTTTTTAAGCCTCGAAACTAATGTTCAGGTAGCTTTCATTTTAGGTCATTAGGTGACGGATACGTATCAACCTATTGCCACGTCATGATGTCATCCTCTTACCACAAACGAGGCAGTTCCATACTTAATAGGGACGTCTGTCCAGGGGCAAGCCTCTGCTGGCTTCAGACCTTGGGAGACCTGAAATTTTTTATTTATAAAGAGACCCTACAAAATTTAAGAATTAATGAATTTTTTTTTTTTTTCAGTTTCCCAATCCCCCAATGTTCTTTTTTTTTTCCTCTTTTTTTTCCTCTTTTTTTTTTTTTTTTTTTTTTTTTTTTTTTTTTTTTTTTTTTTTTTTTTTTTTAAACATTGAGCCGTAAAACAACCAACATTGAGCCGTAAAACAACCCCAACCCACCCACCCACAACTTACACTTGAAAATTTCCTGGGTCGACCCTTGTGTCCGTCCTGGTCCTCTTGGATAGTGAGTGAAACTTTATAATTATAATTATGGGTACCTTGTAAGTTCAATCAGTTTCATCCACGGGGTCGCAATTTTTGAGAATATTAAAGACTACATAGTGCAAAGTCTTGTGACACAAGATTAATATAATTTTACAAATCTAATAAAAGCCTTATTTTATTCGTTCTACAACTTGGACCTTCATCTTCTTTTTTCTAAGCATCCCAAACAGTTAACTGACCCAGCCAATCTGTTATTTGGCGGAAGCCCTTTATAGTGGAAAGGAAAGGATGAAAAATGACGTAAGCTTTCGACAATGCATCAACCCTAGTGATGGAGAAGCTCAAGGGCTTGTAACAGTGTGTCTCTAAACCTAGCCACATCAAGCTTTACATTTTGCTTCCCCAGGTAAATAGTCGCTAAAGCATCCCATCCTTGTTTAGCAATTGATCCGGGATCTCTAAGTACTGGATGGTCATGTGGATATTGTTCTGTAAGAGTGCTCTCTTTCTCCTCCATCTTATACTCCAAGTACCTTATCTTCATATCCACTGAGGGCTCTCCAAAGTAAGTTCTACAAATCCATTCTGTCTCACCAAAAGGAACCACTTGAATCAGTATTGCATTGGTAGGAAGGAAAACAACATTGGTTAGCCCAGCCCCATGAACGCCCATCATAACATCAAACGAATTAACGATTTGGGAGACTTTCGAGAGGGACGTCCCGAATTCCGCCTCTGAAACAACGACTTCATACCCCAAGCTTCTTGCCATTTCGACTATTTCTCCGACGTTTGTGAAGGCCCGAGCCCCCTTTCTTGATACTATCATAAGCCTTGGTTTTTTTCCCCCATCTTCTCCAATGGTAATTGCAAAGTGTCTCACCAAGGAGTAGGAGCTTCTCAAGAACCTAATGAAATCATACATGGAGTACCCATTTGGAGATCTTGTTGGATCGATGCTCAGTTCCTTGTGAGATCTAAGACCGACAAATGCATTGGAGAAGCAATGCACTTTGTGCTCGTGGTCGAAGTTGATGATTTCGTATTTGGAGAGATGTTTTAGGATTACATGGTATTTGTCAACCCACCAGGCTTGAAAGTTAGTGATGAGGAATTGGATATCTCCATGGTATTGGCGGGAAGTAATGAAGAGAGGAACCAAGACGTCAGTGAAGTCATGGAAGTAGTTACCTGTGTATCCTGATGTGGAGAAAACTAGAGCGGGCACACTATGGTATATAGAACAGCTTGGAGCTTGATCGTGACCTGTCAATGACTTCAATGACAATTCCCTTACTCCAGACATAGCTCTAGAATCTTCCTTTCTAGCATAGGGTTTAATCTTCCATGTCTCATTTTCCATATAGTGACCCATTTGAGATGGAGAAACAAGAAGAATCTCTGAGGAATTCCCATGAATCCTGATATCTCCCTTCATTTCGCAGAAATTCGATCTTGGCTTTGAAATGTCGCATATGGAGTTGTTTGGAAAGATCTTTTTTTCGCTCTCAGCCGCTACACAACAACGGAAAAAACTCATGAGATTTAGAAAGTCACGCGCAAACCTAACTAGACGAGTCTAACTCAGGTGAGTGACTCAAAGTGAATTTTCTATTGAGGGACTCTGTCGAAATTTTCTTACGTGAGACTTCATGCAGTGCCTTAATGCAGGGCCCCACCTACAACGGTGTAGTTTCGCTTTTAAGAGAAACCTGTCTGGGTAATGTACTTGTAAAATGTATTGAAGCCAGGATTCATATTAAAAGACATATCCAAAATTATCAAATCTTAAAATTCATGTTCTTAAATCTTTTGACATTTTATGGCATGAGAGGATACCCTTTTGCTATTTTGCATAAAAGAAGAGGGTTTTTGTCATTTACCTCCTTCATGACACGGCGGTCGCTAATACTAACATTGGCGGCCACTAACAGTGTATTTTAATTATTTTTCTTAATTTTTTAATTTTTTTAATAGTATTAGCGACCGCCATGGCTACGGGCACGTGCCCGTCCAGTTTGAAGGGCAACGGAGCCCGTTTGCTCGTTTTGGCCGTCCGGAGGCCGGTTTTCTAAGTTTTAAGTTAACTTCTTGAGTTAAACCTACGTTTCAACGTTACAAGCAATCTGGGAGTCGGAATCTCGTTCCGTCAGTTCCTGCAAGTCATGAATGACTACGGGCACGTGGCCGTCCACTTTCACGGGCAACGGAGCCCGTTTGCTTGTTTTGGGCGCCCAGAGGTCGATTTTCTAAGTTTTAAGTTAAAGTATTTAGTTAAACCTACGTTTCAGCGTTATGAGCAATCCGGGAGTCGGAATCTCGTCCCGTCAGTTCCTGCGAGTCAGGAATGACTACGGGCACGTGCCCGTCCACTTTCATGAGTAGCGGAGCCCGTTTGCTCGTTTTGGACCCCCGGAGGCCGATTTTCTAAGTTTTAAGTTAAAGTATTGAGTTAAACCTACGTTTCAACGTTACAAGCAATCCGGGAGTCGGATTCTCGTTCCGTCAGTTCCTGCAAGTTAGGAATGACTATGGGCACGTGCCCGTCCACTTTTACTGGCAGCGGAGCCCGTTTGCTCATTTTGGGCGCCCAGAGGCTGATTTTCTAAGTTTTAAGTTAAAGTATTGAGTTAAACCTACGTTTCACCTTTACTAGCAATCCGGGAATCAGATTCTCGTTCCGTTAGTTTCTGCAAGTCAAGAATGACTACGGGCACGTGCCCGTCCACTTTCACGGGCACCGGAGCCCGTTTGCTCGTTTTGGGGCCCCGGATGCCGGTTTTCTAAGTTTTAAGTTATCGTATTGAGTTAAACCTACGTTTCAGCTTGATGAGCAATCCGGGAGTCGGAATCTCGTTCCGTCGTTCCGTAAGTTTCTAACTTTTTAAGTTTTAAAATCTATAAATTTCTAACACAACTTAACAAATTTCAATACATGTTGAAATCTTGAATTAGAGTAAATAATTATACCTCGTCACGATCAGTCGAGCCTGCTGGATCATGACTGCCCTCTCCAACCGAGTAACGACGGGCCTAGTGGTCGCTACCAGCGTCAGGTGCCTGTAATTATTTATTATACAGTTAAGAAAACATAAATAATGACACATCAATGACCTAATTGACAATTTAAACGCACATATTTTTTTCTTACTAACCTGAGTAGTGGGTGGTGGGTCTGAAGCAAGCGGGCCACGATTCTGTGATAGACGAGCCTCCATCTCTGCCATCTCCGCTCTCCACTCGGCCTGCATCTCTGCCCTCACCTCATTGGTCACCTCCTCTCTGATCGCTGCCTTCATGGACTGTAGCAACTGCTCAACCTCCTCATCTGTACGGAGGCGCGAGCCCTGGGAGGAGCTAGCACCGGATGACTCCGATCACGCGAAGTACGAGCGTGGAATGCCCGTCCCATACGTGAGCGTGTATCCGTGCCCGTCCCGGCCAACGACGGAGTGGAATATCTCATCCCTCCGTGATGGCAAACTACGCTCCTCCTCGGGTAACTCCTCCAGGCGTGACTGATACTGAGCCTGCGTAGTTGATTCATTTAATATATTATCATGCATAACAAGACATAGTAATAGAAAGATAATTTAAACGATTCAATATAAAAACTTACAATGATAGTTGCAACCTCCGGGTGGCGAGGATCTCGAGAACGCATCCATACGGACATCCTGTCGACCAGAACACCCTCGAAACACAACTGTTTGGTGGAGAGTTATATTATTATTATACTATCATACATAATGACAAACATATAAATTACATGTACAATATAACTTTTTACCTCGTGGCGAACCTGGGTGATGTGTCGAGTCCCCAACCTGTGTGCGGGACCCTGCATTGCGCGGTTCTGCGCATTCGTAGCAGCCTCTCTCTATTTTCAATTTTTATCAACTTATATTTGTTTGTTACGTTAGTCACTAGTAAATTCTTAAAATTAATATAAAAAAGGACAAGTTTCTCACCTGGACCTCCTCGCTCATCCAGTACCGGACGAGCTGACTCCACTGATCCGGGAGTACGCCCCTCGGAACTTGGTCAAGTATGTTGAGCGCATCCTGATGTGGCTTCTAATGGTGCATCTTAACTTTATTTTTATGATCTTTCCACATCTTCTGGCACTTCGACATGCAAACTGGCTGGAAGAGCTCAGGACACGCCCTCAGGTTGTCCTGAAAATGGAAGAAATATTTTTCATTAAGTTATAGTTTAAATTGACACATCATTTTTGGAGAAATGTTAAATTATTATCTTAACCTGCTGCCAGGTACGGTCTAGTGTCTCCACCGGGAATGCGTCCCAATCAAGTGTAGTCAGAGGGAATGCATATGGATCCCGGACCATATGTCCCAACTGGCTGATGAGCTGGCGAGCATGCGGATCCACCGGATGGTACGTCTCATCAAACTCCACATCTATAGGATGACTGAAATTCCACGTCCGATCCCTCTTGCAGGGCCTCTCCCCCTGCTGGAAGATGGGCCTATGCTCGTAGCACCTATTCAAATTAAAGATAATTTAACTAAATTGAATTAAAATAATTTTCTAGAACTAAAATATTTAATTAAATAAACTTATACCAGTCTGTGCAGACGTCGATGCAAGTCGAGACGGTGGAGCTGAAAATTCGACGCCGAAGCATCAACTGGGGTGGAAGGACTCGGATGAGACGTCGATGGCCTACTCGGTGGGGCCATCGAACTAGACTGGGCGGCATCCGGTGTCAGTCTAGGCCCCCCATATGGCGTGCTAGCCTGGGCTTATCGCAGTAGCTCGTCCATCGTTAGCGGATGATCTCTCCTCTTTCGTCCTGATATATCTGTTCAAATGTTTGTAAGATAAGTTTCATTAAACGAGATAATTGAAATTAACATTTTAAAATTATTTACACTGAAATTTAACATTGGTGAATTAGTTCTCAACTGTTCACTGGTCGTGTAAGTCAACTGTATCTTCTTCAATAGTTTCCCGAACCCAATTAACATCTTCATCATGTTGAACAACTGCATTCTGGTCAAGAACTTGTTGGGCGAATGCATCAATATCTGGCTCATCACATTCAATCTGATACACTCTCCTCCTTGACATTTTAACAGCAACCTGTCAGTTAGGATATTTCGGATCTCTGACATAGTAAACTTGCTCCGCCATTGAGGACAGTATATAGGGTTCGGTACTTATTCGATCATCACGATGTAACAGATTGTTAAAATTTACCAATGTAAACTGGTAATTATCTGTTTTCACCCCTTGGATAGGATCCACCCAATCACTCTTAAACAATAGAAACTTTAACCCGTGATTGTATACAACTTCAACAATATCCTTCAACCGACCATAGTAGTAACCAGCATCTACAGATGGACAACCGAGCCCACTATTTTGCGTCGCTCGTTTCTCATCTACATCCTTTAAGCAAAATCGAAAACCGTTGACATCACAAGTTCTGTAACGTCGGGCCGTTATGAAGGGGCCATCAGCTAACTATTTCATTTCATCGGTCAGATTAGGATCGTTGGTTCTTCGTAAGCTACACACCTACGCAATGCATGTAATCGCTGAATATCACTACATAAAAGTAATATGACTTGAACAAGTGAAACTACTCCTAATGATTGACTATGTACGTGATTCTTGAACCATTCGTGAAATGACTGGTAATGGGACTGATGAATTTCACTCTCTGTAGCACGAGGCATGTCCCGTTTGAGCTCATCGATGTGTGTCCTGCGATGCATAACACTTGTTAACAACAAGTATGATAATTTAATTTAGGAAAAAAATTGACAAATTACTCTTATGAATGAGTGATAACGTACTGAGTCAAAGCCACAACAGTTAGGGTGTTGAACAACACCCACCGGTGAACTTGAATCCACTCAATATTGTTGAGATCAAATTGCGTGCCCTTCCCAACTGGACCATCATTAATCCGCGAGGGCTTAATTAACTTTGTTTCAATATTATCTTTAAGATATGCTGCGCAGAAATTGGTGCACTCATCCATCAAATACCCCTTAGCTATTGATGCCTCTGGACGTGCTCTATTACGAATATACCTCTTCAAAGTATTCATGTACTTCTCAATTGGATACATCCATCTGAATTGGACAGGGCCACCAAGCAGGGCTTCACTAGTTAAGTGTATGGTCAAGTGAACCATGACATCGAAAAATGCAGGTGGAAAAAGTTTTTCTAGATGACACAACGTCACAGCAATCCTCTCTTGCAGACCATTCAGGTCATCAATTCGGTGAACTCTAGAACACAATTGTCTGAAGAAGTTACTAAATTCAATCAACGGCGCTACAACATTCTTAGGCAAACAATTCCTTAAGGAGATAGGCAGTAACTGTTGAATGAGAATATGATTGTCATGACTCTTCAAACCCTGTAATGTTCTTTCTTTCATGTTCACGAGCTTATCAATATTCGAACAGTACCCGTCAGGAACCTTGACACCCTTCAGAAAAGAGAGGAAGACATCTTTCTCATCTTTACTCATCGCGTACTGCGCAGGAGGCATGTATGCCTTGTTTGACTCTCTCGGCTGCAAGTGCAACGGTTTTCTCAAGCCCATTTCTTCCAAGTCACGACGTGCATTGACACCATCCTTCGACTTCCCCTAAACACCGAGAATGGTCCACATCATATTATCACAGACGTTCTTCTTGATGTGCATAACATCTAAGTTGTGCCCGAGTAAGTTATCTTTCCAGTATGGTAAATTGTAGAAAATACTTTTTTTCTTCCAATTATGACTTCGTCTTTTATTTGCACCAGGAATAGAAGGCAGCGGGAGGGCCAGTAAATCTTGAAAATCATACACAGTACGTATTTGCTCCTGCTCGAGCTGTGACAACAATTCAACTCCCGTCATTGTTCGAAGTGCTGGACCATATTCTCGACTGCCATCAAATGACACTTTGTCCCTCCTGAACCGATACAATGGAGGTAGAAAACGTCTATGACCCGTGTATACCCATTTCTGCCGTGCTTCAACCAAGTTGACTTCTTCTCCTGATTGTAACAAGGACATGTAAACTCTCCCTTTGTGCTCCAACCCGACAAGTTAGCGTACGCAGGGAAGTCGTTGATTGTCCACAATAATGCCTTTGGCATCAAATGTCATCAGACCATTAGCCTATAATTCTTTCAATTCATCAATCAAAGGTTGCATATATACATCAATCTTGTCCTCTGGTCCTCTTGGTTCATCAATAAGTGTGGATAGGATCAGAAAAGGTTGCTTCATACACATCCATGGCGGGAGATTATAAGGTACCAAAACGACTGGCCACGTGCTGTGATTTGCCCCTGTCATGGATTTGAATGAACTAAAACCATCTGCAGCCAAACCAAGCCGCACATTGCGACAATCCAAGGCAAAGTCTGGATTCCTTCGATCGAAGTCTTTCCACGCTGGGGAATCTGCTGGATGGGTTAACTTACCATCGTCCCTGCTATTCTCAGCATGCCATCTCATCAGTTTAGAAATATTTGATGACATAAAAAGCCTCTTCAACCTTGGCTTCAGTGGGAAATATCTCACGTGCTTTGCTGCTACAAGTTTGCCACGATTTATAACACTTGTAGAACTATTCTGACGATTGTGTCCAACCCCGTCCTCCTTCCATCTCGAAGTCTGACACACGATGCACTTATCAAGATGGGCATTCTCATTCCTAAACAACATGCAATTGTTCGGACATGCATCCAAAGTCTCATATGTGAAGCCTAAATTTTCAGTTAACTTGCGAGCCTAATAGTAGGACTCAGCAAGTTTCGCGCCGGATGGGAGCACTCGATCCAACAACTGGAGGAGCATATCGAAGGACGTGTCAGACCACTGATTCAATGCCTTCAAATGTAACAGCTCCACGATAAAGGACAATTTACTGAAGTCCTTGCATCCAGGATACAATTCTGTCTGTGCATCGTCTAGAATTTCAAAATATCTCAGGGCTTCTTCATCGGCACTAGAGCGAGGATTACTCCCACCCGCCCCCTCAGTCTCACAGCTTGTGTATTCGGGTGCCAACCCGCACGCGATATCATTTAGCATCGCGATCATCGGATCCGTCTCTGACATAACATCCACCTCAATTTCATCTCTTTCCTCTCTGCGACAGGAAACATACTCTTCTCCATATCTTATCCAATTCTTGTGCTGCTTCAAGAATCCATTCACAATCAGATGCTCTCGGACAAACTCTCTTCTGTAATAATACCGATTCGCACATTTTCTACATGGACAACTTATGAACTCATTGTCAAACCCATTGGTAAATTCCATGAACTGGTTAATCCCCTCCATGTATTCCCTAGACATCCTACTCGGTAAATCAATCCAACTTTTGTCCATCTCGATAACTATTTATGTGGAAATCTAAAATGAGCAAGTACAATTAACCCAAGGTACCATGTATCATGCAAGTCACAAATCCATAAACTGCAAACTACTTACTACAGGGTGGTTGGTCCTATCCCATTCGAGAATGCATGATCCAACTTGCATTCAACAACTCGAATGCTTCGTCCCCTAGTCAGACAAAATTTCGGCAGCATGTCTGCGTGGTTCTCCAAGTACAAGACACAGATACAACATCAGTCGTACCCATGTATGTACCCAAAGAATAATGGGACATTAACCGAAACTCTATCTAACATCGGACTTGCATGAGCTATTGAGTATAAGATGGATAATTGCATTCCCAAACTGTCCAAACTGGACAATTCAAGAATCGCATACGACAAAGTTCGAATGTACATCACAAGAGCAACGAATCTAGTCAAAGACCCAGTCCGTCACGTCAAGGATTACTGAACTAATGTCGTACACAATTTTCAAACGGGTCTAAGTTTCACTAATGCATGCAAATGAATAAAACAATAAGTGAAGAACACAATATTCAACACAACAATAATGTTCAAAATATCAATTATAACAAATATATATCAACATTCATGATTCGGAAAACAAAAAGAAAAAAAAAAGCAACATGTTGAACTCATTACGTCCCAAATCTCAAAAGAAACAAGCTAGACATATCAGGATTTTTCTATTTAGATATATTTGCTCAATTATTTTTTTACTTTGTACTTTTAATATAGGTTTTATAATATAATTGCTTTCAATTCAAAATATGTGTCACTTTAAGCATGTCATGTCATATCCAATACATCACCCCTAGGCCCCACAATATTCAACCCATGTGGTTCCATCACTAGTCCAAGCCCCAAGGAAGAGTCGGAATCTCATCACCCTTATATTCTAATCAAATACTGACCAGAAAAACATCCCTATGTTATATAGTATATGCATCAGATGAGACTTGTGAGGCAGTCAAGCAAAGGCTATGAAAACTTGAGAAGTTTTGAGATTTTAAAACAAAAACAAAGCAGATCAAAAAAAAAAAAAATTATCAAATGTTGGCTGAGCAAAAATAAAGACGCACTTATATTGATCCCAACTTGATATTGATCCAACCTTTAGGCACACATCCCAACTTGATATTGATCCAACCACCATCAACGGTCAGATGAACGGTTTCTATTTATTTTACAAGGTGAGCCCACTTTTGATATATATTGTTGGAGATTATTACGTCTCTCTTTCTTTCTAACAAATCCCACCTTGTCCCTGTTTATATATATATATATATATATTCACTAAACCCTCCTCCTCCTCTTCTTTTTATCTACAACACATCTCTCTCTCTCTCTCTCTCTCTCTCTCTCTCTTTCTCTCATGGAAAACTACCAAATCCTCTTCCACCCTTCATCATCATCTTCTTCTCTTTCTTCTTCTACCCAACTCCCTCTCTTCTCATCTAACATGGAAAACTCAAATGTTCTCGCCAACACAAATGGAAATTCAAATGGAAATACTATTTCACCCAATCCACATTTGCTTGCTTTTCTTTTGATTGCTAGGGAAAAAGACTTCTTTTTATATGGAATTACTTTTTTAACAATGCTTTACATTGGCTTCATCAAAACAGTAATCTTAAAGGTAGTGATCTATGTTTTTCACATTTACTGAAATCCATCCCTGAGATGATCTTCATAAAAAAGATAAAGTGATAGTCTCTTGAATAGACTACTTGGATACATGCCAATCAAGGAAAAATAGGATAATGGGAAGTTCTAATTATTTTGGACTAAAATTTGGAGAAAAACAAAAAAAAAAAAAAAAAAAAAAAAAATCATCACAACTATAGATTTTTCAGACGTTGAAGATTAATAATTTTATAAATTATATATTTTAAAGTTAATCGACAGTCATCATATTTACGCAAGTGTAAAAGATTAGGTTGAGTGTGTGTGAGGGTGTTGGATTAATTGTATGCAGTCCTATGCAATACTAAAAGTGTTAACTGATAGGGGAATAATAATTTTTGTATGAAAATTTGACAATCTCAATCAAGACCCATAATTAAAAATAATTAGTCAATTTGCAATCTGTAATTAGATTTTATCACTATCATCATCGAAGTCTTTGTAGAGTTTTCGCTCTAAATTTTTATCTTTTTTGGAGGTGGGTATTTGTTAAATGAAAGAAGGTGGCTTTTATAATATGAGAAAAATACTGGGGAAGGTGTGATTATCTACAAAATCTTCTTATGGAAAAACCCTTGAATGGCATTTATAAAGGGAAGGCTTTACTTCTTTTTTTTTTTTTTTTTTTTGGTACCCTCCCCTTTGGCAATTTACTATTAAAGTAGAAATAATGTAAATCATCAAATCAAGAGAGAATAAAATATTAAGGAAAATATTAAGGGGTGATGATGGTATTTATCTTTAGTGGAATGTTACGAAATGATGTGACAATTGTTTAAAAAATTGAGATTTTACATTACTTTTACTAATTTAGTAAATTGCCAAACGGGCCCAAATTGGCTTTACTTACGAGTTTTTATTTGACTGATATTAACTGCACGTGTAATAGCTCATTAACTGTGAGAAAAGGCTGTCAAAAACATATCCCTTGATTTATAATCTCAATGACTTTATCAACCCCTTCCAAACTGGATCCATCAGATGGGTGTGGATGGTGCCCACATGATTGTATCATTTTTAAAAGTTAATCATTTGAAGAAAACCAGAGTGCAAGAAGAAATGGAAAACTATATGACAAAGACACATATCTTTTTCTTAGCTTTTAACATCTTTCTCTTGTAAGGTGTCTACCATCATTCCCTTAGTCACAAATATTTTCCAAATCAATGAACGATTTTATATTAAAAATTATTTGTTCAGAACTAAAATTTATTTTACATATTAAGTACTACGGTAAGCACTTTCAGAAGGGAGTTTATTTGGGAGTTCTACTTAACCTAGCAGTGTAATGGGATATAAGTTGGAAATGAAGACTAGTTGCTAGAACTTTCTAATCTTTGAAGATAAATAGCCTCTCATTTTCTTCCTAAATTTAAGAACATGATAAAATTTGATGGTGCTCACTCTCAACCATTGTCATTTTTTCTAAGCTAAGTATATATTAACTCCCAAAGCTTTCAATTAAGGCACTAGATTAGTATTAAACACATCCTACGATATTTACATGGAACAACTAATTTAGGAATATTTTACTCTTATGATCATAGAGATTTTATTCTTATATTAGCTAATGCACCCTTCTTAGAATGAAAAAAAAAAATTTAAAAATGAAAGAAGAGATTTTACACAGTTGGCAAATGTGGATTGGGTGAAATAGTATTTCCCTATTTCTACGAAACAAAGGGTCCGGATTCGTAAGTGAGTGCCTATATTAGATTAAGGGTTCCAACAAGGGGGCAGAACCTACTATACAAAGGGGGCCACCCTTTTGCATTGTAATTCCTAATAAGGCAACCACTAGCTATATATGCGAAGGCATATGACAAACTGTAGGAGAAACGCTAAAGGAGCCTGACTCCTTTTTTTTTTTTTCAAGTTCTTTAGTTACTGAAAATAAATGGACAAGTAAATAAATAAGGGAAACATTCGTAGCTTCTATCAATGGCAAAACTAGAAAAAACACCTTGGGGGCAATAGGGAAAAAAACTCAAAAAATAAAAATAAAAAGCCCCCATATGGCAATCTTAGCCCTTCATTTAATGAACTTAAAATTTGATGGCATTTAAGGTACAATCTAATGGTGAGTGAAGGTTTAG
Organism: Camphora micrantha; assembly: GCA_003546025.1. Classification (NCBI taxonomy): domain Eukaryota; kingdom Viridiplantae; phylum Streptophyta; class Magnoliopsida; order Laurales; family Lauraceae; genus Camphora; species Camphora micrantha. The sequence continues at coordinate 8,903,974 of QPKB01000011.1, read as the reverse complement.
TAGTGTAAAATTGGGCACGATGCCATATCATGGGATGATGAGGCAATCAAATGGGATACATTGATGAAAGTTGGGCCTAAGTGGGCCCCAAAGTTCTGATCTGCACTTGCAATTGTTTGTCTTGGAACATTTCCCAATAAATAATAGGAACCGTTTTAAAACTATGGCATTTTCTAATTCCCAGCCTCAGGTATCTCATTGACAACAGGCTCATAAGGATTAATGGTCCAATTTAAGGATGTCACCAGTCGCTCAATTGGTCATGAGACACCTCCCTTCCATAGAAACAATCAAGGATCAAACCCGGGCTATATCACTAATTGTGAATGGCCTGGGTGAGTGATTGTGTGTTGTGAGTGTGAGTACTTACCTTTCAAAAAAAAATGTAGATATATGACATTCTTCTATTAATAAATATGTGAATAAGTCATCAACAGGTTTAGATTATTCTTCTTCCCCTTTTTTGGGTAGAAGTTTTCCTTTTTTATTTTACTTTTCTTTTTTCCCCAAATTCGAATCTGCATGCTCTGAATGTAAATAAACAATGCTCTACAAAATATAAGTACATATCACTAATTGTGCAGATGATTTATACACATGCACCCCAAAATAGAGGGAGAGTCCTTATTGGTAGACTTAAGCCCACCAAGCAAATGTATCATTTTGTTTCTAAATCATTAGATTACGATACAGCATGATTGAAAATGAATCCCAGCATATGCCTAGAGATGATTATATGATGAGGTTGCAGAGTGGGTTGTTGGATTCCTCATTGAGGAGAGCCGCCATTGATTGGATTTGGAAGGTGGGACATCTTGTTCTTCCCAACTAAAGTTGGGGAAGTTCTCTGTTTTTCTTTCAATGGGTTTACTTTTTTTTTTTTTTGGTTCTGTTTATTATCATCTGGAGTTTTTTCTGCTATGATTCAGTGGAAAGGTATTTAGATTGAAAAGAATGTGTTCTTTGTAAGATGTTTGGATGCCTTTCCTCTTGCGCCGCGCCCCCCCCCCCCCCCCCCCCCCCCGACCCCGAAACTTAGTATTTTGTTTTTCCCATTTTTCTTTCTCGTCTTTGTGATTGGTAATGGTGATTGATTGGTATTGATTTTGTGTTAGCAATTATTGATAGGATTTAAGCTTTTGTGCACTTAGTTTTGGGTTTTTCATTTCTTTTTATGAGTTCTCTGGTCTAGGTTTTGGGTTCATTTTGTCCTTCTCATTGTTTTGTGATTACTACTGCTATCATCATCAAACCCAACCATTTTTTTAATGTTAGTGGCAACCAAGATTACTACTGTTAGCCATAAATATAATATTGCTAATTTCATACAGTAACAACAAAAAGGCAAAAGAAGCAAATGTTTAAAAAAATCTATGGAATCTATAGAGGATTGATGAGATAATAAAATCTATAGTGAAGCACCCATTAGCATAAACAAAAGAAAACAAAGCAAAAGCCTTCTTGGACCCAGCAAGGAACAGTTTACAACAAAAAAAAAAAAAAGAGATCAGATGAGATGAGCTACTAGCAGAGGAATCAATACAAATTGAAAATCCAACTTCTAGACAAAAAGATCCACAATCAGATCAAAATTCTTTCCAACTCCACAATAAATATATTTTAACAACAACAAATAAATCAAATGAAAAAAATAAATAAATTACCAACAGTTGTAGCAAGATTGATTGGTGCGAGCTATGGGTTTCGGCGGCGGCGGTGGCTCCGGCGCAGGGAGGGAGAGAGAGAGAACCTGTGGCGTCTCCGGCGCGCGGGAGGGCACAATGCAGAGCGAGAGGAAGAGGGAGGGAGAGAGAGAGAGAGAGAGAGAGAGAGAGAGACAGGGAGGGAGGGAGAGAGAGAACCGATGGCGGATCCGGCGCAGGGAGGGAGAGAGAGACAATCGCTGTCTACTCTGGCTGGGGGAGGGAACAGTGCAGAGCCAGAGAGAGACAGAGAGAGAGAGAGAGAGGGAGAGGGAGATGGAGAGGGAGAGAGGGAGGCTCCGGCAGGGGCGTGGGCACGGGAGGGCAGAGCGCTGGGAGGGAAGAAATCGACATAGAGAGAGAGAGAGAAAGGGAGAGGGAGAGGGAGCGAGGGGGGAGAAATCGAGATACAGAAAGGGAGAGGGAGGGAGAGAGAGAGCTCCGGCGCAGGAGAGATCCGGTGCAGGTAGTCTCCAGCGCAGGCGAGCTCCAGTGGTGGCAGGTGAGGCGGGAGGGCAGAGCGCAGGAGGGCAGAGCGCGGGAGGGGAAAAGATTGGGGATGAAAATCGTGAATGAAAAGTGGGTTTTAGGGGCCTTATAACGGGACATCAGCGACCGTTGTTGCGGCCGCCAATGGCGGTCACTAATGGTACTATTAGCGACCGCCACAGGCGGCCGCCCGCTTCTTCATCCGCCAAAAGTGTATATTCTAGTAGTGACCTTTAATGAGGTTAATACTTCTAAATAGCTAATTCACCAAATATTCCTTTACTTGATTGACCAAGTGAATGACTAGACTAGCCCAAAAGGACCTTTATGGTCCTCAATCATCAAATCTTGATGGGCAACATATTTCATGATTAGATCTTATCATTGAAAAACCTTTGCATCCAGAATAGGGTTCATGCATAACCCTACACAAATTATTTTCTAATGTAAAGGAAGGAATGTTTGCAACTTGAGATTTTTACAATTCTCTCTCTAATTAGTGCATGTGTGATAACTCTATGCTTAATTGTTTGTTTGTGCAGGACCAAGTAAATGGTAATTGGTGGTTAGTGGTTAACAATAAATTGTGGGGCACTGGCCTAGTTCTTTGTTCAAGAGCATGGCCGAAAATTTCACTTCATTGAGTTGGGTCTCTGTGATTTTGGGCTTCATGCATGCCATCCACATCTCGTCTCATGTACACCAAATTTTGTAGTTTTTTGTGATTAAAGCCACCCTGACTTGTTTAGGAAATTACAGTTTAAATGCCCCTATAGCTTTTCCAAGGAAAAAGAAGACAAACATGGAAAGAAACAGTTTTAAAAGGGTGTCCGGAGAAAGACAACACATTACATTGCCTTCCAAAGAGAAGATGACATGTACACCCAGAAAATCCTCAATGAAAAATAGTCCTCCTGATAGTGAACAATAAAATTGGGCTGAATTTTTTGAAAGGGAAAATAGCAGCCATATGAGGAATAAATTTTTTTATTTATTTTTTTTCTTTGGTTAGGGGTTGGGGGGGGGGGGGGGGGGGGGGTGTGTGGTGTGTGGGGGTGGGGCGCACTTTGGTCGGAGGTCCCTCAAAGTGTGACTTTAAGGCAAACAGTCCATAAAAAAAAGTCATACAAAAAAAGGCATGTAACCAAAGGTCCCTCACACACATTCTCATACTTGAAATGTCCAATTTGCCCTTTCTTTAAATTATATCCCATGATTGGTGGGGATATCCCATTAATAATGGTTAACTACCATTTAATTAGCCACGATTAATGGAATCCTATTAATGATATTTTTAAATAAACTCTACAAACACACAAATAAATTTCAAACTAACGCAAACAAATTTCAAAAAACGCGATAATTTGAAACAAAGGAATAAATTTAGAAAAATCAATAAATTTTAAAATAACGCAGATAAATTTAAAAGGATGTAAATAAATTTCAAAATATCCAAATAAATTTCAGAAAATGTAAATAAATTTCAAAAGATCCGAAGAAAATTTAAAAAATGTAAACAAATTTAAAAAGCCGCAAATTAATTTCAAAAGACGAAATAAAATTAAAAAATGCAAACACATTTGCCAAAACTAAGATAAATCAATTTTCCAATTTTCTGAAAAATTTGCCAAAAAATCAAGGATTTTTTCCAAAACTCAGTTAAATTTATTTCAAAAATAAAAATAAATTTCAAAAGACGCAAATAAATTTAAAAAAATGTAAACATATTTCAAAAGATGCAAATAAATTTCAAAAGACGCAAGTAAAATTAAAAAATGTAAATAAATTTAAAAAAACGCAAATACATTCACCAAAACTTAGATAAACCAATTTTTTAAATTTCAGAAAAATTTTCCAAAAACTCTAGTATTTTTTTTCAAAACTCAGTTAAATTTATTTCAAAAAATAAAAATAAATTTGAAAAGGCACAAATAAAATTAAAAAACACAAATAGATCTAAGAAAATACAAATAAGTTTTCCAAAAACACAGATTCGTTCAAAAACTCAGTTCGAATTTTCAAAATAGAGATAAATTTGTCAGAAACTCAGCTATATTTTTCAAAAATTCAAATAAAGTTACCAAAAACTCAAATAGATTTATTCAGAACTTAGTTAAATTTGTTCCAAAACTCAAATAAATAGCCAAAAACTCTTATAGATTTGTTCGAAACTTAAATAAATTTTTTTTAGAACTCAGATAAATTTGAGCAAAGCTCAAATAAATTTGACAAAAAAATCAAAAACTCAAATAAATTTGACATAAACTCATATAAATTTGTCAAAACCTTAGATAAATCTGACAAATGACGTCGGCCCTAGCTGGCTATTGGTTATTGCTGAACTAGGCTTCCTGCTACGAACGAGTTAGAACTGACCCGAACTTGACCCTGGCTTGGAAACTGACTGTTACACCCGACCCGAACTAATCATGATTAAGACTAATTAATTGAGATTAATGCTAATTAAGCATGGATAATTTGGTTAATCAAGGTTAATGACCAAAGAGGGACAAATTAGTCTCAAATGATGCATTAAACATAATGGAATGGATTTGAATGAAATTGAATTGGTTAAAATGAGATTAGACTCAAACAGGATAGGCTAAAGACTTTTCTGTAAAAATGGGCTTTCACGTATTTCATCAAATACGGAAATTCTTAATACCAACGTGTGTATCTCGAAGAGTACGTTAACTTTCATAATGAACACGATTCCATTTGACCACAAATGGACCAAATGAGGCATCATTTGACTCAAAATGTAATTAGGTTTAATGAGAGGGGGTTTTTGTGTGAAGGAGCCTTATATTAGAATGAAAAGAACTTCTTCATTCATTCTCACTTCAAGCAAAACCCTAGACACCCTTTCTCTTCTTCTCCTTCCATTTTCTCTCCATCTAGTGTGAAGATTGGAAGAGTTTCCAACTGATTGGAGTGAAGTTGGACTACTTCATCTTCTTCCTCAAGTCATTTCCTCCATTATCGAAGTGAAGAGGTTGAGAAAGATTTCAAGATTTCCTCTCTTTGAGCTGCAAGTGAGTACTTGGAACTTTAAATGAATTTCCAAGTTACAATGAGTGATTAGGCATGGTTTCTAGCATAGATAACTTATGCGTTGTGTTTTTGGTTGTTTTGATGGATTAGGGTTTGAAAAGGAGACATTTGTGTTAAACCAAGCCAAGGCAAAGAGGGCTTGTTGTCAAATAACTTCAAGAGAGGCAAGTATAAGCATTTACTTGTGGCTAATGTTAATCATTATAGAAGCTCATAGAGTTTCCATGGGTTTTATGCATTTTCCATTGAGTTTTGGATTCATTATGAATGCTTAATGAAATGATTAATGGATTATTAGAAGTGTTGCTTGTGAATGGATGATGTATGAGGGGGAACAGGAGGTTCCCATTTTCCTGCAGGTTATGAAAATGTAAAGGAGAAAGAAGAGTAGAGGAAGGAAGAACTGATCAGAATTTCGGACTGGAATTCTGGACAGTTCGCTCAAGCGAACTGGGAGTCCGCTCGAGCGACCTATCACCTGTGAACGTCCGCTCGAGCGAATATACATCCGCTCGAGCGATCTAGGTTTTGTCTGATGGCCTTCTGTAATCGCTCGAGAGAGTGATGTTGGTTGTTCGTGCGACCAACGTTCTGTGAGACGTCCGCTCAAGCGAACAACTTTTTGTTTGGGTTCGCTCGAGCAAACTTAAGTCGGCTCGAGCGAACCTGATACCAGCCCAATAATAATAGTTAGTGAAAATTTCAATGGATTTTGGGTTTTGGAATTTTATGTGGATTTGGAGTACCACTTGTTAGTGCAAGTGCTTTTTAATTGGTATTAAGACTAAGCATCCATGGGTGATAATCACGGGGACTATAATAATTTACAAACTAAATATATAAATGTGATGTCCATCGAGAATAACACGTGCATTTGGAAACCAATGGTTACACCCAAATGGTTGTTTAGAATTGAAATAAGATCGAGTAGAACCATAAGTGGTTAGTAATTCTCTTACTGTATTATTGTGATCCAGTCTAATGAGATTTGTATTATTGTTATTCCCTTCCTTTGTCATGAAAGGAATCATTGAATTGAATTGAATCCATAAAAGGATTGCTTACTATTGACCCTTGAGTTTGGCACTGCCTAGCTATTGTATTAGAGCTCTAAATGAGTTCAATGAATTAATGAATGACTAATCCTGCTGCAGCAGATGGATTTTGAGGCGTTCCGGAGCTCCGTGGTGATGCTAGTTGTCCCTGACCCGGACACTAATAAGTCCCACCAATTCCGATCGTATCTTTGGGTATTGATTGATGCCTTCCATTGGAAGATGGATCCTCCCTTTGAGGGGAGATGGTAAATAAAATGAATCCTTCCTTTGAGGGAAGATCGTAAATGAATTGAAATACAATGAAATGAAAGCTATGGTAGTAGTCATCTTGAACATGTTTATTGATTTACTTTATATCTACCTATTGCTAGTGTAGAAACTGTCTAAACTTATCTAGAATTGGAATTTGTTATTAAACAAATTGAATGAACTCAATATGAATGTGTTAACATGCTATCACGAGATTTGTTTATACATTGTTGAACTGTCGTGTTCATTAGTGTTATTGATGACATTACAGGCCCGATTGCCCTGGCCGGTCCAGCAGCACCCCTGGCGGCAGCGGAGGAGACCGCTCTGGTTCCTCCAGGAGGATTGATTGAATGGAATAGATGGGATACCATCTGAAATGAGTATCCGAGTGCGAAATGGAATTGGAATATTTTGAGAAATGTTTTTGAGGAACTATTTGTAGATTCATTTTGAAATGTAATTAATTATCATCTACATAGTGTTTTGGTAATGTAGTGTTTGACGAACAAATGTTAGGATTGATACATGTATAAGGACCTTATTTTGTATACGTGTAAATTGTAAATTGATATTGTCAAAAATAAATGTTTCCGCAAAAGTTGTATATTTGACAGGTATATTTGAGAATGTTATCCCTTGTGGATTCCGTCTTAACTTCGGTTAATTCGGAGTTTACGGGAGTAAGTATGAGCTCACGGCTCGAGGTTACTGGATCTCAGGCCCGAGTCGTGACACTGACTAAACTGGGTCTTATCTTCTTCCTCGACAGACTCTGTTTCTGCAACAAAACCATGGACATTGCAGCGCCTTGGTGCTTCTTCTCCAGCGACAGGCGAACTGACGGCCATGGCCTGCGTCATCCGGCTATGACGACGGCGTGCAGGCAACCTTCTCTGGTGATCAGTTTACAAAGAGATCTATTCTCTGCACCTTATATGTTCTGGCGATGGCTCCTGTGATGAGAACCCGACAAGAACCTCCCCCTTTTTTTCTTTTTCTTTTTTTTTTTTTTTTTCAAAAGTCAAAAGACCTTTTGTCTTTTCTTAAGACTTTTATACTACTTGTTTCTATCAAACGAACAAGATGTACTATGGATCTTTAATGGGCATGAAACAAGAGTTTCCACCTCGTGACTCTAACGTCCAGCAGCCCTAGAAACTCCTCGTGACTTAATCTCGTCAATCTTTATCGGCGCAGGATTGCCCAAGCCCAATGAGGGAGAATACAATATTTGAACTTTTAAATTTCAAAATTTTATGCCTAAAACGGTTGAAAGGACAAATTAGTCCCAAAATATGTGATCATGTGGATGTAGGGACATTTGGCTACAAATTGTCTAGCTGAGTAGACCAGAGCCCTTAAATAGAATCTACCTGGACTGGAGACTGGATGCATTCGACTTTAGGGACCTTTTGCTAATTTTCTCCTTTTTTTTTTCTAATGTCATGTTTGCGAGATTTTCTGAATCTCTATCTCTCTTTTTTTTTTTTTTTTTCGTTGACAAGGCTATCCAGCCTCTTCGAGAGTAGACTATTTCCCAGACACGTGGAGTCCATGTATCCCTTGCGCATTGGGTAACTCAGGCTTTTGCCTGCACAAGTCCTCCAAGGAAAAGAGTGCAAGTTGGAAACTACAACATGAGCCTAGTCCTAGCCAATTGCACTATTCCTTGGATTAAATATCTCATAACTTATAAAACACAATCTAATATTGTTTACTAAAAGAAATTAGGATACAAGTAAACTGGTTTCCCTATAATCAAGGGTTCATGCCAAAATATAGTTGTTTTACAAATTATAAATTACAAAATTTACTAGGAAAATCTTGGGTTCAGAGAATGACTCAATATTCTGGGTGGGAATTAATTTGGGTTTCTGTGAGGCTTTTCTAATTGACTCTTGACATTGTCCGTACTTGGTGTGTGGGTGTTTGGATTGTAAGTGCTACGTTAAAATTTTGAAAATCAATGGATGGTCGTGCTCTGCGGATTCATATTGGCATAAAGGTCGTTTGCAGGAGCCTGGTTCATTTCTTGATCGTACGTTTTATGGGAACCGTTCGACGACTCAAAGGTCTTTCGTTTTCTTTTGAGTCTTGATCCTAAATTTAGTGCTACTAGTGGGTAAACCATGCACTTTAATTCGAAATGAACTAATCAAATAGTTTTTGGCAACTAGTTTTGTATTTTGGCACTGGTTGTCACCTCTCCTGAGGCCCGATTAGAGAATAAACCGGATCCGATGAGTGAAATTTAGGGCTAATTAAAAAAATTCTCTCATTTAGCCCAAGGATCGTAAGTCCACTATGAAGATGGTACATTTGAAACCTAAAGTAGTATAGGAACTGCAGAACTTAATATAAATCAAATCATAGTTATTACCAAAGCAAATGAATATTAAATTCTCATTAATAATTAAAGTAGTCAATAGCAATTAAAGAAGTAATAAGGACAATTCTTTATTAATCAAATGGTCATCCCAAGTCCTAGAACATTTGGAAACATATGAATCAATCATAATAAAAGTCCAATCCACGAATGATAAAATGAGTATAAGCAATTCTAACAGAAGTCACATATGTGACTCTCTTGTGCCAGGTAAGATGACGCTACTCTACATCATTGAAACGCCACTGTCACTCCTCCTCCGTCGGTTGGAGATCCTCCGGGATCTCCTCACCTGCCTGTTGCTCATTGTACTCACCTAGGGTGTTTGTATACCAAGGAACATAGTTAACGACATGTTGAGCAAATGATAAACAATGCTTAATGACAATGTATATCATGAATCAAGATAGGAGTAAGGACAAGTAAGAGATCATAAGACTGCAAGGTAAGAAAGCTAGGCGTAAACACATGAATGGATATAACGTGAATCGATAACAAGATATCCTAGCATCATCTAGCAATAACACTATCCACACAATGCAATGAATGCAAGATACAAACAAGGGAGACTCCGATGATGTCCAAGCCACCTCTCGAGGTACTAGTAGCAGCCCTATCCGGATCACTGATACCAAAGTTCGGCTCTTTGGAGATCCAAGATCCCTATCCTGAAAATAGCAGCACGGTCCAAGCCCGCTCCCAACCATTTTACGCCATGGACGATGTCCAAGTTGACTGTCCATCCTAATGTCCGAGTAACCGGCCCATCTATAAACCCCCAAATTGCAGCTAGTCATGACATGCAATTCTCCCCATAGCAGATCCTACTATGGTCGGATAATGGTAGTGGTGTGGTGTTCACATAAGTAAACCCAGACAAGCAGATCCGGCTAGTCAATATACAAGACACAAGCATATGGATTATTCCATTCGAGCCAAGTTACAAGACAAGATCAACCACCAAATAATCCCTTATGTCCTAGCCATATATGTTTATCAAGTACAAGATACATGGTCCTAAGGTACACTCTAAGTCCGGTTACAAACCTAATTCTACAGGAGTTTAAGTTTCATGATTAATTAGGTATTGTATGCCAAGGAAGTATACAAGGAAACAAAATCAACGGATATGATTAACAAATCAAGAAGGAAGTTGCTATCCAATCCTAGGTTAGTGTTGTCATCCATGTACTGTGCATGAACTAACGGAGTGCATAGGGAAGTTAAGTCAATGAGGCTTCTTAGGAAGAGTCCTTGGTGTGCAATCATATTGAGCATCAATATTTGACTCGATTCACGCATTCGGTTAAACCATGCACAAGATAAAGTTACTTTGACAACAATCAAAGCATACCAACCCATGTGCTTTGATTCTAGTCCCCAATAAAAATCATATGTTAGAAAGCCTGTGGGTCCCAAAGCTAAGGTCCAAAATTAGGGTACGAGTTTCTCAACAAGTAGGGGATTTCAGCATTGTAGGTCAACCCTTGGTTAACTGTTAATTAACCGAGTTCATCCATACAACATCTTGAGTTAAACTTCGTCTTTCGTCTAAACTCGGTCACCCCTCGGTCAGGGTTCGGTTAACTGAACTCCATTTTTCGGTTGATTGGAACTGTGTCCAAGAAGATTCTTTGTTTGCTGGAATTGGAACCGAACTTGGATTCGGTTGACTGAACCTTGACCGAAACTTATGATGAACAGACACAAAAGTTCATTTATAATGGTTTTTGGATGCCGTTTATTTCCAATCATTCACCCTCATTTCTAAGCCTTTCCAAAGGCTGTAACCTGCACAAAAAGAGCCTCCATGCTCTCCCAAAAGTGTATTTCCACCATTTAAACAAATGAATTCTAACCCATACACTCCAATGGATCCATTCATAATAAAAGCCCCAATTGCATACTAATCAAACCCAAACTCAATGGTAAGCTTGGTATCAAGGTGATCTAACAAACGCATCATCAAAATCAATAGAAATACACAAGCACACATCCATTATACATTGCTAATCACTTGCCTCAACCAAGAAGAAAGGAAGAAATTTTAGAAAAACTCCAAAAGGAATTCGACCTTGAATCCCTTCCTATCCATGAGCTTTCCTTGGCTCCTAAAGCTCTAAGAACAACAGAGAAACGAATTGCATCACTAAGCCAAATATTAACAATGAGGAAGAAGAAATTTGGAAGAGATTGGGTGAGGAAATGCTTACCGAAATGGTATCTAGAGGATGAAGATGACGAGAGGAAGAAGATGAGCGGTTTGGATCGTCAAGACTGGCCGTCTTTGACTGGTATATGGGCTTGAGAAGAAGAATAGGAGAAAGGATGGGGCTGCTATACTTTTGTTGCAGAGAATTAAAAAAGATGAAGTAAGGGCTGCTCGTAGGTTAAAGAGAAAGAATAGATAAAATGACACACTTGCCCTTAGTAAGTGGGTCTAGGAAAGAGTGGATCACTGAGGGATTTCTGGTCATCAATCATGATAAGCCAAGAGACATAAATGATCTACAAGACTAGACCTTTGCAACGAGCCCAAAATCACAAAAATTGGAATTTCTCATAAAAACACTCAATCTTCCTTAAATTGCAAACTACCCCCTGCTAGGGTCAAACACACTCGGAATTGGACTGAATATCCAAGACTATTCTAATAATAAAAGAAACTCGCACATGGTTTAAACCCACCTAAATATCCAACAATGCAATTAATTATAATAATTATAAAATAAATCGGTTGATTGACCCATTAATGGGTCTAACTGACCCCCGACTTACACTGGTTTTATATACACGAATGGGGTCCCCTAAGTCTTTTGACCCATGGTAACCATGAGTAGACCAATCATGGTCCGTCATAATACCGCCGCCACACGGTGACATGGCAGATCTACATGATCGGTCCACTCATGGTCACCATAGGTCAAAAGCCTGAAAGGATCCGGACTCTTATATACACACTTCTAAAACACTCAGAGGGCTTGGCAATTGTAATTTCATTGTGTGACTTAAATGTGTAAGTCTTGTTTGCTCTTTATCTTAAGATGCAAAATTGTCAATGGCCATAATCTCGAATTTAAACGACTCAAAATATATTTCCACTTATTTTATAGGGTGTAGTCAAGTTTTACTCTGATATGAATTGGGTCCACTTTAAGATTAATAATATTATTATTATGTATAAAAGACATGAGTTCTTTGTAATTAGTTTTATTAATATTTTCATTTAGGCTCAAATCGATTATGGGTAAAAGGCATGAGTTATTTTTATACTTCATTTATATTTATTACGAACTCATTCAAACGATGGTGCCTACTTATGTTAGAGAAAAACTAGGCCATACTCTATAGAGGAGAGCATTCAGTTTTTAATTGTTCACATCTTCCACTAGTAGAGAAGTCACTTTTAGCGACCGCCAAAAGCCGTCGCTAAAAGTCTATTGGCGGTCGCTAAAAGTCTGTAGCGACCGCTCTGCGACCGCGAACAAGCCGTCGCGAAAACGTCGTCGCTAAAAGTATTAGCGACCGCCAAGTGGCGGTCGCGACCGTATTAGCGACCGCCGTGTGGCGGTCGCTAAAAGTCTATTTTATTTTTTTGTTCTTGTGTTTAATAGTATTAGCGACCGCCAATGGCGGTCGCTAATAGTCATGTTGGCGGCCGCAACTGTGAATTTAATTCTTTTTTTTAAATTTTAATTTTTTGTAAAATACTTTTAGCGACCGCCAGTGGCGGTCGCTAATAGTCATATTGGCGGCCGCTAATAGTCTGTGCATTTTTTTTCCAATTTTTTTTTTCAGATTTCTCAATTTTATTCCTGTACCTGTACCTGTATAGACCATATATGAATAAACCATATACAACTACTACCATCCATTACAAATACCAATAACAACTACTAAATCCATTACAACAACTAATAACAAAAACAAATTCTTATATTAATAATATTCAAAATATTACAAAAGTTTCAACAAATTTATATACATCCATTACAAATCACAGCAATAAAAGTAAAAGAAAAAAGAAATCAAATTGTCCGTGCAGGTTGCCGTATGGATATGATGCTCTCAAACCTGAAGAAAAAAGAGAGAAACAAATATTAATAGTTAATTATAAAAATTGGCAATTTACAGCGAATATATAAAAGAAAAAATTCAAAATTTGAAATTTAAACCTACGAGGAATCCGGGAGTCGGAATCACGTTCCGTCAGTTCCTGCAAGTCATGAATGACTACGGGCACGTGCCCGTCCAGTTTCACGGGCAACGGAGCCCGTTTGCACGTTTTGGACCCCCGGAGGCCGATTTTCTAAGTTTTAAGTTAAAGTATCCATTTAAACCTACCTTTCAGCCCTAGGAGGAATCCGGGAGTCGGAATCGCGTTCCGTCAGTTCCTGCAAGTCATGAATGACTACGGGCACGTGCCCGTCCAGTTTCAAGGGCAACGGAGCCCGTTTGCTCGTTTTGGACCCCCGGAGGCCGATTTTCTAAGTTTTAAGTTAAAGTATCGAGTTAAACCTACCTTTCAGCCCTACGAGGAATCCGGGAGTCAGAATCGCGTTCCGTCAGTTCCTGCAAGTCATGAATGACTACGGGCACGTGCCCGTCCAGTTTCACGGGCAACGGAGCCCGTTTGCACGTTTTGGACCCCCGGAGGCCGATTTTCTAAGTTTTAAGTTAAAGTATCCATTTAAACCTACCTTTCAGCCCTACGAGGAATCCGGGAGTCGGAATCGCGTTCCGTCAGTTCCTGCAAGTCATGAATGACTACGGGCACGTGCCCGTCCAGTTTCACGGGCAACGGAGCCCGTTTGCTCGTTTTGGGCCCCCGGAGGCCGATTTTCTAAGTTTTAAGTTAAAGTATCCATTTAAACCTACCTTTCAGCCCTACGAGGAATCCGGGAGTCGGAATCGCGTTCCGTCAGTTCCTGCAAGTCATGAATGACTACGGGCACGTGCCCGTCCAATTTCACGGGCAACGGAGCCCGTTTGCTCGTTTTGGGCCCCCGGAGGCCGATTTTCTAAGTTTTAAGTTAAAGTATCCATTTAAACCTACCTTTCAGCCCTACGAGGAATCCGGGAGTCGGAATCGCGTTCCGTCAGTTCCTGCAAGTCATGAATGACTACGGGCACGTGCCCGTCCAGTTTCACGGGCAACGGAGCCCGTTTGCTCGTTTTGGACCCCCGGAGGCCGATTTTCTAAGTTTTAAGTTAAAGTATCCATTTAAACCTACCTTTCAGCCCTACGAGGAATCCGGGAGTCGGAATCGCGTTCCGTCAGTTCCTGCAAGTCATGAATGACTACGGGCACGTGCCCGTCCAGTTTCACGGGCAACGGTGCCCGTTTGCTCGTTTCGGGCCCCCGGAGGCCGATTTTCTAAGTTTTAAGTTAAAGTATCCATTTAAACCTACCTTTCAGCCCTACGAGGAATCCGGGAGTCGGAATCGCGTTCCGTCAGTTCCTGCAAGTCATGAATGACTACGGGCACGTGCCCGTCCAGTTTCACGGGCAACGGAGCCCGTTTGCTCGTTTTGGACCCCCGGAGGCCGATTTTCTAAGTTTTAAGTTAAAGTATCCATTTAAACCTACCTTTCAGCCCTACGAGGAATCCGGGAGTCGGAATCGCGTTCCGTCAGTTCCTGCAAGTCATGAATGACTACGGGCACGTGCACGTCCAGTTTCACGGGCAACGGAGCCCGTTTGCTCGTTTTGGACCCCCGGAGGCCGATTTTCTAAGTTTTAAGTTAAAGTATCCATTTAAACCTACCTTTCAGCCCTACGAGGAATCCGGGAGTCGGAATCGCGTTCCGTCAGTTCCTGCAAGTCATGAATGACTACGGGCACGTGCCCGTCCAGTTTCACGGGCAACGGAGCCCGTTTGCTCGTTTTGGACCCCCGGAGGCCGATTTTCTAAGTTTTAAGTTAAAGTATCAAGTTAAACATACGTTTCAGCCTTACGAGCAATCCAACCGTCGGATTCTCGTTCCGTCAGTTCCTGCAAGTCATGAATGACTACAGGCACGTGCCCGTCCACTTTCACGGGCAACGGAGCCCGTTTGCTCTTTTTGGGCGCCGAGAGCCCTATTTTCTATGTTTTAGTTAAAGTATCGAGTTAACCTACCTTTCAGCTTTACGAGCAATCCAACTGTCGGATGCTCGTTCCGTCAGTTCCTGCAAGTCAGGAATGACTACGGGCACGTGCCCGTCCAGTTTCACGGGCAACGGTGCCCGTTTGCTCGTTTTGGACCCCCGGAGGCCGATTTTCTAAGTTTTAAGTTAAAGTATCGAGTTAAACCTACCTTTCAGCCCTACGAGGAATCCGGGAGTCGGAATCGCGTTCCGTCAGTTCCTGCAAGTCATGAATGACTACGGGCACGTGCCCGTCCAGTTTCACGGGCAACGGTGCCCGTTTGCTCGTTTTGGACCCCCGGAGGCCGATTTTCTAAGTTTTAAGTTAAAGTATCCATTTAAACCTACCTTTCAGCCCTACGAGGAATCCGGGAGTCGGAATCGCGTTCCGTCAGTTCCTGCAAGTCATGAATGACTACGGGCACGTGCCCGTCCAGTTTCACGGGCAACGGTGCCCGTTTGCTCGTTTCGGGCCCCCGGAGGCCGATTTTCTAAGTTTTAAGTTAAAGTATCCATTTAAACCTACCTTTCAGCCCTACGAGGAATCCGGGAGTCGGAATCGCGTTCCGTCAGTTCCTGCAAGTCATGAATGACTACGGGCACGTGCCCGTCCAGTTTCACGGGCAACGGAGCCCGTTTGCTCGTTTTGGACCCCCGGAGGCCGATTTTCTAAGTTTTAAGTTAAAGTATCCATTTAAACCTACCTTTCAGCCCTACGAGGAATCCGGGAGTCGGAATCGCGTTCCGTCAGTTCCTGCAAGTCATGAATGACTACGGGCACGTGCACGTCCAGTTTCACGGGCAACGGAGCCCGTTTGCTCGTTTTGGACCCCCGGAGGCCGATTTTCTAAGTTTTAAGTTAAAGTATCCATTTAAACCTACCTTTCAGCCCTACGAGGAATCCGGGAGTCGGAATCGCGTTCCGTCAGTTCCTGCAAGTCATGAATGACTACGGGCACGTGCCCGTCCAGTTTCACGGGCAACGGAGCCCGTTTGCTCGTTTTGGACCCCCGGAGGCCGATTTTCTAAGTTTTAAGTTAAAGTATCAAGTTAAACATACGTTTCAGCCTTACGAGCAATCCAACCGTCGGATTCTCGTTCCGTCAGTTCCTGCAAGTCATGAATGACTACAGGCACGTGCCCGTCCACTTTCACGGGCAACGGAGCCCGTTTGCTCTTTTTGGGCGCCGAGAGCCCTATTTTCTATGTTTTAGTTAAAGTATCGAGTTAACCTACCTTTCAGCTTTACGAGCAATCCAACTGTCGGATGCTCGTTCCGTCAGTTCCTGCAAGTCAGGAATGACTACGGGCACGTGCCCGTCCAGTTTCACGGGCAACGGTGCCCGTTTGCTCGTTTTGGACCCCCGGAGGCCGATTTTCTAAGTTTTAAGTTAAAGTATCGAGTTAAACCTACCTTTCAGCCCTACGAGGAATCCGGGAGTCGGAATCGCGTTCCGTCAGTTCCTGCAAGTCATGAATGACTACGGGCACGTGCCCGTCCAGTTTCACGGGCAACGGTGCCCGTTTGCTCGTTTTGGACCCCCGGAGGCCGATTTTCTAAGTTTTAAGTTAAAGTATCCATTTAAACCTACCTTTCAGCCCTACGAGGAATCCGGGAGTCGGAATCGCGTTCCGTCAGTTCCTGCAAGTCATGAATGACTACGGGCACGTGCTCGTCCAGTTTCACGGGCAACGGAGCCCATTTGCTCGTTTTGGACCCCCGGAGGCCGATTTTCTAAGTTTTAAGTTAAAGTATCCATTTAAACCTACCTTTCAGCCCTACGAGGAATCCGGGAGTCGGAATCGCGTTCCGTCAGTTCTTGCAAGTAATGAATGACTACGGGCACGTGCCCGTCCAGTTTCACGGGCAACGGTGCCCATTTGCTCGTTTTGGACCCCTGGAGGCCGATTTTCTAAGTTTTAAGTTAAAGTATCCATTTAAACCTACCTTTCAGCCCTACGAGGAATCCGGGAGTCGGAATCGCGTTCCGTCAGTTCCTGCAAGTCATGAATGACTACGGGCACGTGCCCGTCCAGTTTCACGGGCAACGGAGCCGTTTTTGCTCGTTTTGGACCCCCGGAGGCCGATTTTCTAAGTTTTAAGTTAAAGTATCAAGTTAAACATACGTTTCAGCCTTACGAGCAATCCAACCGTCGGATTCTCGTTCCGTCAGTTCTTGCAAGTCATGAATGACTACAGGCACGTGCCCGTCCACTTTCACGGGCAACGGAGCCCGTTTGCTCTTTTTGGGCGCCGAGAGCCCTATTTTCTATGTTTTTAGTTAAAGTATCGAGTTAACCTACCTTTCAGCTTTACGAGCAATCCAACTGTCGGATTCTCGTTCCGTCAGTTCCTGCAAGTCAGGAATGACTACGGGCACGTGCCCGTCCAGTTTCACGGGCAACGGTGCCCGTTTGCTCGTTTTGGACCCCCGGAGGCCGATTTTCTAAGTTTTAAGTTAAAGTATCCATTTAAACCTACCTTTCAGCCCTACGAGGAATCCGGGAGTCGGAATCGCGTTCCGTCAGTTCCTGCAAGTCATGAATGACTACGGGCACGTGCCCGTCCAGTTTCACGGGCAACGGAGCCCGTTTGCTCGTTTTGGACCCCCGGAGGCCGATTTTCTAAGTTTTAAGTTAAAGTATCCATTTAAACCTACCTTTCAGCCCTACGAGGAATCCGGGAGTCGGAATCGCGTTCCGTCAGTTCCTGCAAGTCATGAATGACTACGGGCACGTGCCCGTCCACTTTCACGGGCAACGGAGCCCGTGAACTCGTTTTGGGCGCCCGGAGGCCGATTCTCTATGTTTTAAGTTATCGTATTGAGTTAAACATACGTTTCAGCTTGAAGAGCAATCCGGGAGTCGCAATCTCATTCCTAGAAAAGTAAGTTTCTAACTTACGAAGTTTCAAAATCTATAAATTTCTAACACAACTTAACAAATTTCAATACATGTTGAAATCTTGAGTTAAAGTAAATTGTTATACCTCGTCACGATCAATCGAGCCTGCTGGATCATGACTGCCCTCTCCAACCGAGTGACGACGGGCCCGGTGGCCGGAACCAGCGTCAGGTGCCTGTAATTATTTATTATACAGTTAAAAAAATATAAATAATGACACATCAATGACCTAATTGACAATTTAAACGCACATATTTTTTTCTTACTAACCTGAGAGGTGGGTGGTGGGTCTGAAGCAAGCGGGCCACGACTCTGCGATAGACGAGCCTCCATCTCAGCCATCTCCGCTCTCCACTCGGCCCGCATCTCCTCTCTCATCTCGGCCCTCATCTCGGCCCGCATCTCTGCCCTCAACTCCTCTCTGATCGATGCCCTCATGGACTGCAGCAACTGCTCGTAGTCATCATCTGCACGGAGGCGCGAGCCCTGGGAGGAGCTAGCACCGGATGACTCTGATCGCATGATGTGCGAGCGTGGAATGCCCGTCCCGTACGTGAGCGTGTATCCATGCCCGTCCCGGCCAACGACGGAGTGGAATATCTCATCCCTCCGTGATGGCAAACTACGCTCCTCCTCGGGTAGCTCCTCCAGGCGTGACTGATACTGAGCCTGCGCAGTTGATTCATTTAATATATTATCATACATAACAAGACATAGTAATAGAAAGATAATTTAAACGATTCAATATAAAAACTTACAATGATAGCTGCAACCTCCGGGTGGCGAGGATCTCGAGAACGCATCCATACAGACATCCTGTCAACCAAAACACCCTCGGAACGCAACTGTTTGGTGGAGAGTTATATTATTATTATACTATCATACAAAATGACAATCATATAAATTACATGTACAATATAACGTTTTACCTCGTGGCGGACCTGGGTGATGTGTCGAGTCCCCAATCTGTGTGCGGGACCCTGCATTGCGCGGTTCTGCGCATTCATAGCAGCCACTCTCTGTTTTCAATTGGATCAGCTTATTTCTGTTAGTTACGTTACTCACTAGTAAATTCTTAAAATTAAAATAAAAAATGACAAGTTTCTCACCTGGACCTCCTCGCTCGTCCAGTACCGGACGAGCTGAGTCCACTGATCCGGGAGTACGCCCCTCGGAACTCGGTCAAGTATGTCGGGCGCATCCTGATGTGGCTTCCAATGGAGCATCTTAACTTTATTTTTATGGTCTTTCCACATCTTCCATGAACTGGTTAATCCCTTCCATGTATTCCCTAGACATCCTATTCGGTAAATCAATCCAACTCTTGTCCATCTCGATAACTGTTTATGTGGAAATCTAAAATGAGCAAGTACAATTAACCCAAGGTACCATGCATCATGCAAGCCACCTATCCATAAACTGCAAACTACTTACTACAGGGTGGTTGGTCCTATCCCATTCGAGAATGCACGATCCAACTTGCACTCAACAACTCGAATGCTTCGTCCCCTAGTCAGACAAAATTTCGGCAGCATGTCCGCGTGGTTCTCCAAGTACACGACACAGATACAACATCAGTCGTACCCATGTATGTACCCAGAGAACAATGGGACATCAACCGAAACTCTATCTAACATCGGACTTGCATGAGCTATTGACTATAAGATGGATAATTGCATTCCCAAACTGTCCAAACTGGACAATTCAAGAATCGCATACGACAAAGTTCGAATGTACATCACAAGAGCAACGAATCTAGTCAAAGACCATGTCCGTCGCGTCAAGGATTACTGAACTAATGTCGTACACAATTCTCGAACGGGTCTAAGTTTCACTAATGCATGCAAATGAATAAAACAATAAGTGAAGAACACAATATATAACACAACAATAATGTTCAAAATATCAATTATAACAAATATATATCAACATTCATAATTGTTTGAATGGTATTGATACTTTGAATTTCTATACATTCCTTCTACTGAAAGGCCAAAATGCAAAAGTTAAAGGTAAAGAATTACAAGGATCGTTAAATAATCTCCTCTTTGACTAAAAAGCAATATTTAACCATTACCTTAGTAAACTATAATTAAAAAAAAACATGATAGTACCATTAAAATTTTATCTTACATCCATGACTATTCTCTTCTTTAATACTCCTTTCGTAAAGCTCCTTTATGGTTTAAACCTAATAGTTTAGGTGTTCAACACAAAGTAGACATATATGCCTTTACGCATGCAATGAATTGTATCATGGCCAAGTTACATCATGAATCAAAGAGGGGATAAGAATCCATTATTTGGATACTGCCTAGAGGTGTGGCAATACCTTATCCTAGCTACATTCTAAACTCAACCCAAGTTGGCATTTTCAACCCAAACCGGTGTGGTTTGGGTTTGGGTTGGATCCACCATGCTCCTTAATTCTCGGAACTGTTGACCCAGCGAACCCGATTTGTCGCACTTCATCCTGAGGAACCGACCAGACAATGTTTTCAGGGTTCTAGATCACACTCCAAACCTAATTAACAAACATATAAGTTTGGGTTAGGCCCATGCACACTACCTTGAGAGGTTAACCCCACACCCTTTGACATGAAGTCCCTACTTAATACATTGGTGGTGTTGCAGAGATTAAAAAAAGAAGCTAGTCCAGAGTGTCAAATATTCTTGTCTAGACAACCATATCCCAATGTAAGTCTGTTACTACTAATTTAAATGTGTGGCAGGTCATACTAATAGGCATGTAGGCCCACGTTTCCATTTACATGTCAACCACACTTTGGTAGACAGATTCATCTATTGGGCTGGTCAAACCTTGGAATCTGGACTGTAGCCTTGGTGGTTTCTCATTTTCAACCTTATGATTGATGATCCCAGTTTTCATCTAATATCAAGAAATGGTATAGTAAATCAACAATATGAAAAAAAAAAAAAAAAAAAGTCATTTGCTTGATTTCCCTTGGAGAATCATTCAATGGAGGAAAGGAAGATGAGGCTCTTCTGGGAGTTTTGGCAAATGACAACTTCATTCCTTTTATTACTTTGTCGTTGGCTTCAAAACTAAGTACAAAATTGTTAACATGGACAATATGGCTTAATAATCACAAAAAGGAAAACCCAACTAAATCATAACTAACATGAAAAGGACGTTTAGGAAAACAAATGTCATGGTCTCATGGGGTTATAGACTTGTAAATGATCCTGGCCTAGGTGAATTTATCCAGACTGGAATGGTTAGGCCTGCACATGAATTTGGTTCTATATTTGGCTGCATCATTATCTAAACTTATTGCCAAATAAAACCTCACAAAAGTAAAATGAATTTCTTGAGGGCCAATGGGTCCCCAATGATAAGGTGTGGAGAGAGAGAGAGAGAGAGAGAGATCCTTTTTTTTTTTTTTAAGGATGTAGGACTACCCCCTGATCAATCCAACAACCTTCTCTTATATGAATTGACACAAGCCCAATTTTGTCTCTCATCTAATTGTTATTCATTATTTGTTTAAAATTATAATAAAATGATGCCTTATAATACCATTAAACTTCAAGGTCATGCATCAAGGGGTTAGGATCATCCAACGGAGTTGAAGTTATGCACACATTTAGTCTAACCTATAATGAAAAATAGATGAGAGGTTTTTTTTTTTTTTTTCCGACTGAGTTGGTCTAGTGGTCAAGCAAGACCACTTAAACCTATAACGCCAGAATTGGTCACCGTGTGGCATGGTGAGAGCAAGACATGAGTCTTGAGGGCAAATGCCGGATTTTTATGCGAGTTTTCGAAGGTAAATCAAAATTTTCATTATGAATTTAGAAGCAGATCGAGATTCATTGGATGCAACTGTCCCCACATGGATGCACTTGGGCCCGCCCTTATAATAATCATCTGGGCCATTTAAGTTGATCTGGATTCCATTCACTTGTTTGGGCTTGGTGTCTCTCTATAGGAATGCAGTCCAAATTTACAGGAGGTTAGCATAATTTAACTGTGAGGCCCACTTGTACAAAGTTACAAGTCCGAGCAATCTTTACAATTTACAGGTGAGCCAGTTCTAAATTCGAATACAATTAAGTTTCAACTTCCTTCTACCAATACCAAGTAAGAAGTATTTTAAGATAATACTTTATCATTCCTACCAAAAAAAAGAAAGACATACAAAGTCATGGAAGGACATATCAAATTATCAACCACCCATACTAAGCATTTCATATTCACCCACTGCAAATCAAAATTATCAAAAGCAAAGATGTTCATGATGATCAAATTAGACGATATCTTCAAAAAAAAAAAAAAAATTTCCACAAATTTTCATACCTTAGATGGCTGCAGAAATCGTGAGCAAATCGACAGAGCGAGAGTGCAGAGAGATGAATTGCAAACCTGAGGGAGAAAAAAAAATGAAAAATGAAAGAATAGAGATGAGGAATCTCTGGGGCATACTTTTTTTTTCTTTTTTGCCCAAACTAAAAAAAAAAATAAAAAATAGAGAAGTAGAGGAGAGAGCATACCGGAGAGAAGGGGGCGACGGCGGGAGAGGGAAAGAGAGCGAGAGAGAGAGAGAGAGAGAGAGAGAGAGAGAGAGTGTGCAGAACCAGAGAGCGAGAGAGAGAGAGAGGGAGAGAGAGAGAGAGAGAGAGAGTGCAGATCCAGAGAGCGAGAGAGAAAGAGAACAGAGAGAAATCGAGAGAGCGGGAGAGAGAGAACAGAGAGAAATCGAGAGAGCGAGAGAGAGAGAAAGCAGAGAGATCGAGCGAGAGAGCGAGAGAGAGCGCGCGACAGAGAGAGAGCGCGAGAGTGAGAGAAGAGCAGAGAGAGCGAGAGTGAGAGAAGAGCAGAGAGAGCGAGAGCGTAGGGTGAGACAAGCAGAGAGAGCGAGAATGAGAGGAAATGACCGGAATTTTGGAGGCGGGAGAGGGGAAAAAAGAAGAGGGAAACGGAGACGGAGACGGAGACGGAGACGGAATCAGACGGAGAACCGGCGGCGGCACCGGCGGTGGCGTGGCAGGTGTCGCGGGAGAGCAGCGTTTGGCGCGGGAGGGGCTGGGATTGGGCGCGGGAGAAGGAAAAAAGGAGTGGGAAGGAGGAAAAAAACGGAGGGCTCAGGTGGTATTAGAGGAGAGCTTTAGCGACCGCCATAAAGTTTTTAGCGACGGCCACTGGCGGTCGCTAAAGCCACTTTTTGCGACCGCCACTGGCGGTCGCCCGCTTTCTCATGCGCCAATGGTCTATTCTCTAGTAGTGTTCAATATGTAGGCCCCACTTTGTAGTTTTAGTTCTTGTTTTCTACATGAAAGACCAAAGAAAATACATATTTATGACTATGCACAAATTTGAAAAATATATTTTGTGTTCAATATTTGCACCCATTTTATTTTAGTAACGTGATGTAATTTGAATGAAAAACACTTTGGATCTATTTAAATATTGGATTTGTGTACGACATTTGGTACGTATGGGGTCTAACCCACTATATACAACTGAATACAAATTGTCAAAACATGAAGAAAGGGATGAATGGTGATCCCATGTACTTCAAAGACTCAAATCGAGAAGTTTTCAGTTGGATAAGAAAGCATGACCTTACCAGTTGAGTCGCATGCTAGTATAAAAGAAAATTATTATATTTTTTTTCCAATTGAAAAGTACAAACGCCACTTTGTTTCTTTTATTTAAATTTCAAATTTTTACTTTTTCTACTTTATTTTGGAGTACATCTCAAGCACCTATTGAGAAATTAGAACCACAAGACTGAAGTTTTTGTAGGTAGGAGTAGCTGTTTTACTTTATGAGTTAGTTTTTTTTTTTTTTTTTTTCTAATTTAATTTAAGTGCATTTTCAATACCGATTGAAAAATCAAGGACCCACGAGTTTCCAAAAGTGGAGCCACTCGTTTAACATCTAAAAATATTGTAGAGTTTGATAAGGTAATTGATGATGGAGAGAGAGAGATGAAAGCTAACCGAGAGAGCTGTGCCTATCATGAGTTATGGTTCCTCTTAAGTTTCCTACAAATCTGCAATTATTCCGAGTCTTGTTTCTTTTTTTATTTTAGTAAGGGTGCATTAGTTGGCATGAAATTTTATAAATTTGTATGATTTAATAAAATGAAAAAATATCTCCCTATTTCAGCAAAATAGGAGATTCGGACTCAATAACTCCTAGGTGAGTCGGAATGACACACCCAAAATTAGGCGATTACGTGAAGGTGAACGTATAAATATACTAGGAGAGTAGTGCACTTCCTTTCAATGGTCCCCACCATTCACTTTGGCAAATCTTATGGTTTTGTTCCTTGATGAATCGAAAGAAAAATAACCCATGGTTGATCTCTGAGACCAGACAACCCACCTCTTCTTTATTTTTTGATTGTTCCCTTGGGTGAGAATTGACGGCTGCCCATATCATTCTGAAAACAATTCACCAGCGACAGAAGTTGAAGCGGCATGATCGTGCACTTTATGGGAACCCTTGGACGACTCAAAGTCTTTGTTGAGTCTTGATCCTAGATTGAGTGCTACTAGGTAAAGAAAGCTCTTTTCGAATAAAGTAATCAAAGAGTCTTTTTGCCACTTTTTATATATATATATATATATATATATTAAAGTAATTGGAGAGGTGGGCTGCTCACGTTATTTGTCTGAATTTTGTTTTTTCGAGGTGCCATGTTAGTATTTTAGAAAATCGACATGTGGCTCCTTCCATAATATTATTCCTAAAACCTCTCATTCTATCATCAAGTCATTCATTTTTTCCTCCTAAAATCTCTCCCCATTTACTCATAATTGTAAAATCATTTACAACAATAAAAAGAAACTTTTCAAATTTCAAACTCAAGGGCTTTTGAATGGAAATCTTCACCATATTCTCTAGATATAGCTCTTAATTACATCCCTAAAATCCCTCCCTCCAACTTTAATTAGATTTGCACGTTTTTTTATCCTCTCTCTCCTCTCCACTATATATCTAGAGTAAATTAGCAAAAGGTTCTTAAAGTGGAATGTATCTAGCCTCAAATCCAGACAAATTCTATTTAAAGACTCTGGTCCACTCAGCTAGACAATTTGCAGCCAGAGGTTCCTACATCCACATGATCACATATTTCAGGACTAATTTGCCCTTTCAACCGTTTTAGGCATAAAATTTTGAAATTTAAAATTTCAAATCTTGTATTCTTCCTCATTGGGCTTGGGCAATTCTGCGCCGACAGAGATTGACGAGATTAAGTCACGAGGAGTTTCCAAGGCTACTCGACGTTGGAGTCACGAGGTGGAAACTCTTGTTTCATGCCCATTAAAGATCTACAATATTTTGTTCGTTTGATAGAAACAAGTAGTTGAGAAGTCTTAAGAAAAGACAAAAGGTCTTTTGACTTTTGAAAAAAAAAGAGGAGGAGGTTCGTGTCTTTTTGGGTTCTCATCGCAAGAGCCATCGCCGAAAGATATAAGGTGCAGAGAATAGACCTATTTGTAAACTGATCACCGGAGAAGGCTGCTTGCATGTTGTCGTCATCGCCGGACGACGCAAGCTATGGCCATTAGAGTTCGCCTGTCGCCGGAGAAGAAGCAACAAAGCGCTGCAGTGTCCATGATTTTGTTGCAGAAACAAATTAAGCCTATTGAGGAAGAAGATAAGACACAGTTGGGTCAGTTTTCAAGCCAGGGTCAAGTTCGGGTCAGTTCTAACCCGTTCGCAGCAAGAAGCTCAGTTCAGCATTAACCAGCAGCTAGCTAGGGCTGACGTTATTTGTGAAATTTATCTGAGTTTTTGACAAATTTATATAAGTTTTTGTCAAATTTATTTGAGTTCTTGATTTTTTTGTCAAATTTTTTTTAGCTTTGTGCAAATTTATCATAGTTCTGAAACAAATTTATCTTAGTTCCAAACAAATCTATCTGATTTTTTAGGTATTTATCTGAGTTCTGAACAAATCTATCTAAGTTTTTGCAACTTTATTTGAGTTTTTGAAAAATATAGCTGAGTTTCTGACAAATTTATCTCCATTTTTAAAATTTTAACTGAGTTTTTGAACGAATCTTTCCGTGTTTTTGGCAAATTTATTTGTATTTTCTTAGATATATTTGTGTCTTTGTATTTTATTTGTGACTTTTCAAATTTCTTTGTATTTTCTGAAATAAATTTAACTGAGTTTTGAAAAAAATACTTAAGTTTTTGGAAAGTTTTTATGAAATTTGAAAATTTGGTTTATCTTAGTTTTGGCAAATGTATTTACCTTTTCTTAAATTTATTTACATTTTTTAATTTTATTTAAGTCTTTTGAAATTTATTTATTTTTTTTAAATTTTATTTGCGTCTTTTGAAATTTATTTAAATTTTTTGAAATAAATTTAACTGAGTTTTGGAAAAAATAATTGAGTTTTTGGCAAATTTTTCAAAATTGATTTATCTTAGTTTTGGAAAATGTGTTTGCGTTTTTTAATTTAATTTTCGTCTTTTAAAATTAATTTGCTGCTTTTTAAATTTATTTACATTTTTTGAATTTTCTTTGGATCTTTTGAAATTTATTTGAGCCTTTTGAAATTGATTTACATTTTATGAAATTTATTTGGATCTTTTGAAATTTATTTGCAGCTTTTAAATATATCTGCATTATTTTAAAATTTATTGCATTTTTTATATTCATTGCTTTTTTTTTTTTCAAATTATTGTGTTTTTTTGAAATTTATTTGCGTTATTTTGAAATTTATTTGTGTGTTTGTAGAATTTATTTGAAAATCTCATTAATAGGATTTCATTCATCGTAGCCATTTACAGGGTAGTTGACCATTATTAATGGGATATCCCACCAATTATGGGATATGATTTAAAGAAAGGGTAAATTGGATATTTTCAAGAATGAGAATGTGTGTGAGGGAACCTTGGATGCATGACTTTTTTTTTTGTGGACGGTTTGCCTTAAAGTCACACTTTGAGGGACTCCCGACCAAAGCCTCCATATATTTACACGTTCACAAGATTTAGGGCCCCACGTTTGAAATCAAAGAGCACAAAATTAATACATATGCAAATGAGAGACTCACTTAGCCAATTTTAATGTGAGGCCAATATTGAAGTTGAAGAAATCTAATTTGATGAAATTCACAACTATTTTGAACCCTCTAAAATTTAAGAGTTACACAAAATGTGATACCCGCATTTGAAATCCAAACCCCCACAAACTCTATGCTTATGCGAACCTTATTAAATAAGCCCATTGCAATAAATCTAACCATGGAAGGCCCAAAGCCCACCCTACTAAGAACAAGTCAACCATTTAACCCTACACATTGCCGGGACTAAGAACAAGTCAACCATTTAACCCTACACATTACCCAAGATTCCCTCATGAGAAGGGCTTGGGTGGGCTAGGCCGAATCTTGCCCAAGCTTGGCCCATTTATTTATTGAGCAAGTTGCCTTAAATATGATGTTGGGCTCTGCTTTAAAGCACATAGATGCTCAATCACTAACCATTTAACTTTCTAGACTTATCTTTCTGTATGAAAATTAAGAAATTTTCTACATTTCTTCTAAAAATGATATTATATTTTTCTGTAGGAAAGATAATTTGATTAATAGGCCAATACTATCTATTTTTGAAATATATATATATATATGACCGTTTTTGTTTTTGACTTTTCTCTATTTGTTTGTTTCGGTATGGAGTTTTATTTTTCATGAATTTGAAAAGGATTTTCATTTGTTAGGTATCATTTGGATGCATCCCATGTTTCTAATTAGGAAGTGTTTATTTTCATAAGAAAATAACCCTTTGTCCTATAGAGAAAGCACAACCCCTGGACAATTGAGTGTTGTTTTTTATCTTTAGTGGCCGTTTTATGCTCATCTATTTACAAGATATATCGGATACTGCTGGTGTGGCACCTGTTTTGACTGAACCTGGTAGTGGCGAACAAGTGTGTAAGGTCTGTGACCTTACTGGGTCAGTTTGGGCCCAATATCCGACCTGACCCATTTAAATTCATATTTATTTTAATTAATTGTATTTTAGATATTTAAGTGGGTTTAGATTTTGAGCGAGTTTCTTTTAGTATTAGAATAGTATCTGCGAAGTTTCGTGCGATTCGGAGTTCGTTTGATCATAGTAGGGGGGTAGATTGCAATTTAGGGAAAATTGAGTGTTTTCCGAAATATTCCAAACGCCGTGATTTTTGGGTTCGTTGGAAAGATCTCGTCGAATAAATCAGTTTTGCCTCTTGACTCGTCGCGATCCGATGATCAGAAGACTTTCAAGTGGCCCATTCTTTACCGGGTCCACTTAAGGGATAATTAAGTTTTTTTTTCCCTCCCTCTTCTTCTTAATCGATGCCAAGCCCTAATCTCTTATTCTATTCTCTGCAACGAAGAATAGACAGCAGCCCAGTTTCTTCTTCTTTCTTCCTCAAGCCAGAACTCCACCCAAGAAAGCTCCTTTCGAAGATCTGATCCGGTAGATCTCAATCTCTTCCTCCCCTTTTTCTTCCGGTACAACTTCCGGTAAGCTTCCTCTCTTTTCATATTTTCGTTAATCTCCCTTTTTGGTTAGATTTAGGTTAGATCTGAATTATTTTCTTTCCTTTGTTATTCCTGGTATGTTAGGTTTCGTTCTGTCGGGTTAGATTTGTGATTTGGGGGTAGAAAGGCTTCTCCTCGAAAGTCACCCATTTCTGATATTTCTTCCGGTTGAGGCAAGTAGATCTGCATTTTATAATTAAGCATGTATGTATGTCTTCTATTGATTGGATGTGTGTTCTTGTTAGTTTTCCCTAATTCCAAGCCTGTTTGTTATTAATTTGGGTTTATTTAATTTAATTGTTAATTTTAATGTTAATTGATGTAAGTGGGAATGATGGATGGAATGGATTATTGGGGGAGCACGGTGGCTCAGTTTTGTGCAGGTGAATTTTTAGAATGGATTGGATGAAAAACTGTAAAAATGGGGTTCTTATTTGAAAGAAAAGAAAAGAAAATAAAAGAAAAAAAAAAAAAAAAAAAAAAAAAAAAACCAGTCGCTGGACGTCCAGGACGTTCAGTGGCCATTGGACGTCCAGAACGTTCAATGGCCACTGAACAATTACAACTGGACATCATAAGGAGTTTTAAAAAAAAAAAAAATTTAAACAAAGAAGAAACAGGAACGTTGAATGGGCTGGTGACTGCACATGAGTATTGTTTTATCCATCCGATGAATCGGACCGATGGATGGTCCGTCGCACTTTATATATATATATATATATATATATATATATATATATAAAGGGTTAAACTTCTATGGACCATAACTTCTGAACCATACGTCGGAATTTCACGAGCCATATACCGTTGGAAAGCTCTTGGAGCGTAGAATCCAATGATACATGTCTCGTGATGATTGGGGATCAGGTAGGGAAGTAGTTAAGGAGATTAATTATTAGACCACTTTCTTGTTAGTAACGAGATTGTTAGCCTAGGTTTGGGCCTTAGACATTGGAAACCATAAAACCACTCTCACGTGACCACTAATGGGGTTTTGAAATCGTAGCACGTGGCTTGGTGTGCTTCGATGGGTTGTCTAGGTATTCGTGTATTGTGTATGGTTAATCGAATGCGTATGGAATTGAATCAATCGATGTTCAACATGATTGTACACCAAGGAAATTCTTTATAAGCATTGATTGTTCGAATTCCCCACGCACTCCGTTAAAACACATATGGTACATGGATGACAACACTTGCCTAGGATTGGATTATAATCTCTCCTTGATTTGTTAATCGTATCCGTTGATTTTGTAACCTTGTACACTCTCTTGGCATAAAACACCTAATTAATTATGAAACATAATCCTTTGTAGAATTAGAACTTGGACCTGACTTAGAGTGTACCTTAGGACCCCGTGTTATGTAATTGATGAACATGACTGGCTAGACTGAAGGGATTATCACGTGATTGGGTTTGTCTTGTATTGACTTGAAGGAGATAATCCCTATGAACATGTCTTGTATATTGAGTTAGACAGACTTGCTTGTCTTGGTTTTCCTTGTGTCAACACCACTATTATTATTATTATTATTATTATTATTGTATATCATGGCCAGCTGCAGTTTGGGGTTTATTGATGGGCCGGTTACTCGGACATCGGGGTGGGCAGTCGGCTTTGGACGGCGTTCATGGCGTTGAATAGTTGGGAGCGGGCTTGGACCGTGCTACTATTCCCAGGACCGGGAGCTTGGATCCCCCTGGAGCCGGACTTTGGTATCAGTAGTCCGGGTAGGATTGTTACTGGTACCCCGTGAGGTGGCTTGGACATCCACGGAGTCTCCCTCTTGTGCATTGCATTACATTGGTAGTGGTGATTGTTAGTATTGTTAGGATTCCTGTTTATGATTCTGATGATATTTACTCATGCTACATGCCTAGTATTGTTCCTTGTATTCCTACGATCTTGTACTTGTCATTACTCTTATATTTGATGCATGTTATGTTTTAATTATATCTTGCTTATCTATTGCTCAACATGTCGTTGACTCGGTTCCTTGGTGTGCAGACTCCTCAGGTGAGTACTACTATGAGGAGCAGGCCGGTGAGGAGATCCCAGAGGATCTCCAACCAGCAGAGGAGGCACGGGAGTGGAGTGCCGATGACGTAGAGTAGCGTCATCAATACCAGGCACATGAGAGAATCACTTTGGGACAAACATTAGATTTTATTTAATTCATTTTTTTATTCTTCGTTGAACTTTTCTTTCATTGACATCATGTTGTTTTATGGCCTTAGTTTATGGGATGGCCATAGTAATTAAATTAACTTCCACTTTAGCTTTAATTATTGCTTGCAACTTTAAATTTAATTGAGAATTATTATCCATTGTTTGGTATTTAGATATGCCTCGAATTGTATTAATTCCGCAATTTTATATTACTTGAGGTTTGAAATATAATATCCTCACAGCGGACTTACGATCCTTGGGCCTAAAGGGGCAAAAATTTTAATTAGCCCTAAATTTCACTCCCCGGATCCGGTTTATTCTCTAATCGGGTTCGGGGGACGTGACATGATGGTATCAGAGCAATGGATGGTTTCTCAGGGTAAAAAATTTAGAAACCATAGGACGCGTGTGAGGATTCCGTTAGTTAGTAGGTTGGCTTTGTAGTTCTTTCCTAGCATTGTATTGTTAGCTTTGGGCATATTGGAACTAACTTTGAATGTTTTACAGGACGATGGCTGGTAGACCCACCCGATCTAATAACGGACCACCGCCAGAGGGCAGTTCTTCTCAGAGTGGCCCAGAGAATCAATTTCATCAATTCATGGCAGCATTCATTCAATCTCAGAAGGATTTGGCTGAACAGAGTACTAGGCAGAATGAGAGTCAGGCTGTATTCCAGGCTCAGATGCTTGAGGTAGTGCAGAAAGTGGGCCAGCCACAGCCCAAGGAATATGATCTCAACGAGCTGGTTGAGAAATTCAGGAAGAGGTTTCCACCAGAGTTTCATGGCATTGAGGACCCCGCTGTGGCAGATGAGTGGGTTGTTCAGATGGAGAAAATCTATGAGGTATTCAAGTGCACGGGTGTCCAACAGGTGCAGCTAGCGACCCACATGTTCCGTGGGGCAGCAGAGAGGTGGTGGAAGACAGTGAAACATCCTTATGAAACGATCGCAGAAGATGTAGCCTGGAAGACCTTCACTGAGCAGTTCCAAAAGAAGTTTATCCCTGAGCACTACCGTGATCAGAAAATGGAGGAGTTTGAGAGATTGATTCAGGGTGATCTATCAGTACAAGACTATGAGATCTCTTTCACCCACCTATCCAGGTTTGCAGGAAATCTGATTCAGCCTGAATCAGAGAGGGTTAGGAGGTTTATCAAGGGACTGCGAGCAGATATCAAGATGCAAGTACAGCGTAGTAAGCTGACTGATTATGATGACGTGGTCAAAGAAGCTTATTGGGCAGAGGAGTCTCTTAAGGAAGTGATTGCCTTGGAGCAGCAGAGGATCTTGGCATTAATACCTCAACCCAAGGCACAGGGTTCTTCCTCCCAGTATTATCAGCAGCCAGCATCTAAGAGGCTTCGGTATGAACCAGTGCTTCGACAGTTGCCACAACGGATCACTTGCACTTTTTGTGGAGGAAGTCATCATGTCCGCGATTGCAGGAAACAGACGGGTGCATGTTTCCATTGTGGGGACCCAGGGCATAAAGTTCGCAACTGTCCAGGGAAGACAGGAGTGGCACCACCAGTACTTCCAGCTCCGGCGCCTAGACCACCACATCCAGCGCAGCCGTTGAGACAGGTGCCTCCTGCACAGGCTAGACCCCAGCAGCAGCAGATGATTGTCAGACCACCCCAGCCACCGCAGCAGCGTCCTCCAGTACCACAGCAGCGATTCCAGCAGAGACCTCCGGCACCACCCAGATTCCAGGCTCGTGGTCCTAGGCCACAGCAGCAGTATCAGCAGCAACGTCCCCAGCTGGCAGGGAGAGCTTATGCTCTGACGCATGAGGAGGCAGAGGCCGCGGGCAATGTTATAGAAGGTACACTTTCAGTTTGTAGATTTGATGCTAAAGTTCTATTTGATCCTGGATCTACACACTCATTTGTTGCACCAGCTTTTGCACTTCACTTGGGGGAGGATAAGGAGACACTACCGTATGATTTGATAGTAGCTACCCCTGTAGGTAGATCAGTACCTTGTAATGTTATCTACCCTAGATGTAGTATTCAGATTGGAGAAGTTGTGTTGATTGTCAGTTTGATTATTTTACCGATGTCGGAGTTTGACGTGATTCTTGGAATGGATTGGTTAGCAGCGAACCGAGCGGTGTTGGATTGTTTTAACAAGACCGTGAGGTTACAGGATGCAGATTGTAGTGTTGAGTTTGTGGAAGCTAAGAAGTCTACTTCCACTCGGTTGATTTCTGTGTTGAAGGCAGAACGATTGATAAGGAGTGGTTGTGAAGGCTTCATCGCATTCATTGCGGAAGACAAGGAGACTAAGACTGTGAATGAGATTCCAGTGGTGCGAGAATTCCCGGATTTGTTTCCGGATGAGATTCCTGGTTTACCACCTGTTCGTGAGTTGGATTTCACGATAGAATTGCAACCAGGTACAGCACCTATATCTAGGGCCCCGTATAGGATGGCTCCAGCAGAATTAAAGGAGTTGAAGACTCAGATAGAAGATCTGTTGGATAAGGGTTTCAACAGACCCAGTGTTTTACCGTGGGGAGCTCCTGTGATATTTGTGAAGAAGAAGGATGGGACTATGAGGATGTGCATAGACTACCGACAGCTGAATCAGGTGACAGTTAAGAACAAGTATCCGTTACCAAGGATGGATGAGCTGTTTGATCAGTTGCAGGGAGCCCAGTTCTTTTCGAAGATAGATCTACGATCCGGATATCATCAATTGCGAGTCAGAGAAGAGGATATTCTTAAGACCGCATTCCGGACGAGATATGGCCACTTTGAGTTCCTCGTGATGCCTTTCGGATTGACAAATGCACCCGCTGTCTTTATGGCATTGATGAATAAGGTGTTTGCTCCTTTCCTGGATCAATTTGTGGTAGTCTTCATAGATGATGTGTTGGTGTATTCGAAGTCTAAAGAGGAGTATGAGCATCAGTTGAGAACATCATTGCAGCTTTTGAAGGACAACCAACTGTATGCTAAGTTGAGTAAATGTGAATTTTGGTTGGAGCAAGTGGCATTTTTGGGTCACATTATCTCTAAGGATGGATTGACAGTGGACCCTAAGAAGGTAGCAGCGGTTGTTAATTGGGGTAGTCCACAAAATGTAGCGGAGATTCGCAGTTTTCTGGGACTTGCGGGCTACTACAGGAGGTTCGTGAAAGGGTTTTCTACCATAGCATCTCCACTCACTAAATTGACAAGGAAGGATATCCCATTTGTGTGGACAGAAGAATGTAAGAAGAGTTTTCAAGAGTTGAAGACCAGGTTAACTACAGCTCCCATACTTGCTTTACCCTCAAGCAGTGGAGGATTTGTGGTTTATTCAGATGCATCAGGGATTGGATTGGGCTGTGTTCTCATGCAGAATGATAGAGTGATAGCATATGGGTCCAGGCAGTTGAAGGATCATGAGAAGAAATATGCCACACATGATTTAGAACTGGCAGCAGTGGTGTTTGCATTGAAATTGTGGAGGCATTATCTGTATGGAGAGAGATTTGAGGTGCACACAGATCACAAGAGTCTGCAATATCTGTTTACACAGGGTGATTTGAATAATAGGCAGAGAAGATGGATGGAGTACATAAAGGATTATGATTTTCCGATCAAGTACCATCCAGGGAAGGTGAATGTGGTAGCAGATGCTCTTAGCAGAAAGGCAGCATTCAGTGGATGTATAATGCCTGAATGGAGATGGATGGAGCAGTTCAGAGACATGGATGTTGAAGTCTGGCCAGTTAATGAGAAAGCATTGGTTGCTACTATGGGGAGTTTGGGAGCCAGAAATTGTTAACCGGATCAAGGAAGTTCAGAAAGATGATCCAGAGTTGCAGAGAATCATCGAGCATGTAGATGACAAGCCAGAATTCAGATTGATTGATGGAATTCTGTACTGCAAGGATAGGTTGTGTGTGCCTGATGTTCAAGACATCAAGTCTGAGTTGATGACAGATGCGCACCACACCAGATATTCTATTCACCCAGGGAGTACCAAAATGTATCAGAATTTGAAGAATCACTATTGGTGGGTGAAAATGAAGAAAGAGATTGCAGAATTTGTCGCTAAGTGTATGACTTGTCAGCAGATTAAGGCAGAACACAAGAAGCCTCCTGGTTTGCTTCACCCGTTGGACATTCCGCAGTGGAAATGGGAGCACATCACTATGGATTTTGTGTCAGGGTTGCCAAACACCAGGAAGGGCAATAATGCTATTTGGGTGATTGTGGATAGATTGACGAAGTCAGCACATTTTCTGCCATTCAAGACTGGTCAGTTTATGAACAAGATGACTGTGTTGTATAGGGACAATATAGTCAAGTTGCATGGAGTGCCTAAGTCCATAGTATCCGATCGAGACCCTAAGTTTGTCTCTCGGTTTTGGTCTACTTTCCAATCATCTATGGGTACTCAGTTGAAGTTCAGCACAGCTTACCACCCTCAGACAGATGGACAGTCTGAGCGTACCATCCAGACATTGGAAGATCTTCTCCGAGCATGTGTTTTGGATTTCAAGGAGAGTTGGGATGAAAGCTTGCCTCTATGTGAGTTTGCCTACAATAACAGCTATCATTCAAGTATTGGAATGGCACCATTTGAGGCATTATACGGGCGGAGCTGCAGGACCCCAGCATGTTGGGAGGAAGTAGGAGTTCGGAGTTTCCATGGACCCTCAGAGATTGCTGACTCTAGTGAGAAAGTCAGAATTGTTCAGATGAGGATGAAAGAGTCACGTGATCGACAGAAGAGTTATGCAAACAAGAGGCGGAGACCTCTAGAATTCCAAGTGGGGGATAAGGTGTTTCTGAAGGTGTCACCAATGAGAGGAGTTGTCAGATTTGGACAGAAAGGGAAGCTTGCAGAGAGGTTTGTGGGACCATTTGAGATTAAGAGCAGGATTGGAGACGTGGCCTATCGTCTTGTGCTACCGCCTGAGTTAGCCGGTGGGCACGACGCTTTCCATGTCTCAATGCTTCGGAAATATGTTGCAGATCCTACTCACGTCTTGCAGCACGAGCCCCTTCAAATTCAAGCAGATGCAACCTATGTGGAGCGTCCGGCACAGATCATCGACGCCAAGGAAGTAGTGCTGCGTACCAAGACCATTCAGTGGGTTAAGGTACAATGGGAGCATCATACTTCGGAGGAAGCTACGTGGGAGCTTAAAGACCAGATGCAGAAGGCTCATCCCTATCTTTTTCCCTGATGAGGTATGTTTAGGCATTTGGGGGACCAAATGTTCTTTTTAGAGGTGAGAAATGTAAGGTCTGTGACCTTACTAGGTCAGTTTGGGCCCAATATCCGACCTGACCCATTTAAATGCATATTTATTTTAATTAATTGTATTTTAGATATTTAAGTGGGTTTAGATTTTGAGCGAGTTTCTTTTAGTATTAGAATAGTATCTGCGAAGTTTCGTGCGATTCGGAGTTCGTTTGATCATAGTAGGGGGGTAGATTGCAATTTAGGGAAAATTGAGTGTTTTCCGAAATATTCCAAACGCCGTGATTTTTGGGTTCGTTGGAAAGATCTCGTCGAATAGATCAGTTTTGCCTCTTGACTCGTCGCGATCCGATGATCAGAAGACCTTCAAGTGGCCCATTCTTTACCGGGCCCACTTAAGGGATAATTAAGTTTTTTTTTTCCCTCCCTCTTCTTCTTAATCGATGCCAAGCCCTAATCTCTTATTCTATTCTCTGCAACGAAGAATAGACAGCAGCCCAGTTTCTTCTTCTTTCTTCCTCAAGCCAGAACTCCACCCAAGAAAGCTCCTTTCGAAGATCTGATCCGGTAGATCTCAATCTCTTCCTCCCCTCTTTCTTCCGGTACAACTTCCGGTAAGCTTCCTCTCTTTTCATATTTTCGTTAATCTCCCTTTTTTGTTAGATTTAGGTTAGATCTGAATTATTTTCTTTCCTTTGTTATTCCTGGTATGTTAGGTTTCGTTCTGTCGGGTTAGATTTGTGATTTGGGGGTAGAAAGGCTTCTCCTCGAAAGTCACCCATTTCTGATATTTCTTCCGGTTGAGGCAAGTAGATCTGCATTTTATAATTAAGCATGTATGTATGTCTTCTATTGATTGGATGTGTGTTCTTGTTAGTTTTCCCTAATTCCAAGCCTGTTTGTTATTAATTTGGGTTTATTTAATTTAATTGTTAATTTTAATGTTAATTGATGTAAGTGGGAAATGATGGATGGAATGGATTATTGGGGGAGCACGGTGGCTCAGTTTTGTGCAGGTGAATTTTTAGAATGGATTGGATGAAAAACTGTAAAAATTGGGTTCTTATTTGAAAAAAAAAAAAAAAAAAAAAAAAAAAAAAAAAAAAAAAAAAAAAAACAGTCGCTGGACGTCCAGGACGTTCAGTGGCCATTGGACGTCCAGAACGTTCAATGGCCACTGAACAATTACAACTGGACATCATAAGGAGTTTTAAAAAAAAAAAAAAAAAAATTTAAACAAAGAAGAAACAGGAACGTTGAATGGGCTGGTGACTGCACATGAGTATTGTTTTATCCATCCGATGAATCGGACCGATGGATGGTCCGTCGCACTTTATATATATATATATATATATATAAAGGGTTAAACTTCTATGGACCATAACTTCTGAACCATACGTCGGAATTTCACGAGCCATATACCGTTGGAAAGCTCTTGGAGCGTAGAATCCAATGATACATGTCTCGTGATGATTGGGGATCAGGTAGGGAAGTAGTTAAGGAGATTAATTATTAGACCACTTTCTTGTTAGTAACGAGATTGTTAGCCTAGGTTTGGGCCTTAGACATTGGAAACCATAAAACCACTCTCACGTGACCACTAATGGGGTTTTGAAATCGTAGCACGTGGCTTGGTGTGCTTCGATGGGTTGTCTAGGTATTCGTGTATTGTGTATGGTTAATCGAATGCGTATGGAATTGAATCAATCGATGTTCAACATGATTGTACACCAAGGAAATTCTTTATAAGCATTGATTGTTCGAATTCCCCACGCACTCCGTTAAAACACATATGGTACATGGATGACAACACTTGCCTAGGATTGGATTGTAATCTCTCCTTGATTTGTTAATCGTATCCGTTGATTTTGTAACCTTGTACACTCTCTTGGCATAAAACACCTAATTAATTATGAAACATAATCCTTTGTAGAATTAGAACTTGGACCTGACTTAGAGTGTACCTTAGGACCCCGTGTTATGTAATTGATGAACATGACTGGCTAGACTGAAGGGATTATCACGTGATTGGGTTTGTCTTGTATTGACTTGAAGGAGATAATCCCTATGAACATGTCTTGTATATTGAGTTAGCCAGACTTGCTTGTCTTGGTTTTCCTTGTGTCAACACCACTTTATTATTATTATTATTATTATTATTATTATTGTATATCATGGCCAGCTGCAGTTTGGGGTTTATTGATGGGCCGGTTGCTCGGACATCGGGGTGGGCAGTCGGCTTTGGACGGCGTTCATGGCGTTGAATAGTTGGGAGCGGGCTTGGACCGTGCTACTATTTCCAGGACCGGGAGCTTGGATCCCCCTGGAGCCGGACTTTGGTATCAGTAGTCCGGGTAGGATTGTTACTGGTACCCCATGAGGTGGCTTGGACATCCACGGAGTCTCCCTCTTGTGCATTGCATTACATTGGTAGTGGTGATTGTTAGTATTGTTAGGATTCCTGTTTATGATTCTGATGATATTTACTCATGCTACATGCCTAGTATTGTTCCTTGTATTCCTACGATCTTGTACTTGTCATTACTCTTATATTTGATGCATGTTATGTTTTAATTATATCTTGCTTATCTATTGCTCAACATGTCGTTGACTCGGTTCCTTGGTGTGCAGACTCCTCAGGTGAGTACTACTATGAGGAGCAGGCCGGTGAGGAGATCCCAGAGGATCTCCAACCAGCAGAGGAGGCACGGGAGTGGAGTGCCGATGACGTAGAGTAGCGTCATCAATACCAGGCACATGAGAGAATCACTTTGGGACAAACATTAGATTTTATTTAATTCATTTTTTTATTCTTCGTTGAACTTTTCTTTCATTGACATCATGTTGTTTTATGGCCTTAGTTTATGGGATGGCCATAGTAATTAAATTAACTTCCACTTTAGCTTTAATTATTGCTTGCAACTTTAAATTTAATTGAGAATTATTATCCATTGTTTGGTATTTAGATATGCCTCGAATTGTATTAATTCCGCAATTTTATATTACTTGAGGTTTGAAATATAATATCCTCACAGCGGACTTACGATCCTTGGGCCTAAAGGGCAAAAATTTTAAATTAGCCCTAAATTTCACTCCCCGGATCCGGTTTATTCTCTAATCGGGTTCGGGGGACGTGACATGATGGTATCAGAGCAATGGATGGTTTCTCTGGGTAAAAATTGTAGAAACCATAGGACGTGTGTGAGGATTCCGTTAGTTAGTAGGTTGGCTTTGTAGTTCTTTCTTAGCATTGTATTGTTAGCTTGGGGCATATTGGAACTAACCTTGAATGTTTTATAGGACGATGGCTGGTAGACCCACCCGATCTAATAACGGACCACCACCAGAGGGCAGTTCTTCTCAGAGTGGCCCAGAAAATCAATTTCATCAATTCATGGCAGCATTCATTCAATCTCAGAAGGATTTGGCTGAACAGAGTACTAGGGCAGAACGAGAGTCAGGCTGTATTCCAGGCTCAGATGCTTGAGGTAGTGCAGAAAGTGGGCCAGCCACAGCCCAAGGAATATGATCTCAACGAGCTGGTTGAGAAATTCAGGAAGAGGTTCCCACCAGAGTTTCATGGCATTGAGGACCCCGCTGTGGCAGATGAGTGGGTTGTTCAGATGGAGAAAATCTATGAGGTATTCATGTGCACGGGTGTCCAACAGGTACAGCTAGCGACCCACATGTTCCGTGGGGCAGCAGAGAGGTGGTGGAAGACAGTGAAGCACCCTTATGAAACGATCGCAGAAGATGTAGCCTGGAAGACCTTCACTGAGCAGTTCCAAAAGAAGTTTTATCCCTGAGCACTACCGTGATCAGAAAATGGAGGAGTTTGAGAGATTGATTCAGGGTGATCTATCAGTACAAGACTATGAGATCTCTTTCACCCACCTATCCAGGTTTGCAGGAAATCTGATTCAGCCTGAATCAGAGAGGGTTAGGAGGTTTATCAAGGGACTGCGAGCAGATATTAAGATGCAAGTACAGCGTAGTAAGCTGACTGATTATGATGATGTGGTCAAAGAAGCTTATTGGGCAGAGGAGTCTCTTAAGGAGGTGATTGCCTTGGAGCAGCAGAGGATCTTGGCATTAATACCTCAACCCAAGGCACAGGGTTCTTCCTCCCAGTATTATCAGCAGCCAGCATCTAAGAGGCTTCGGTATGAACCAGTGCTTCGACAGTTGCCACAACGGATCACTTGCACTTTTTGTGGGGAAGTCATCATGTCCGTGATTGCAGGAAACAGACGGGTGCATGTTTTCATTGTGGAGACCCAGGGCATAAAGTTCGTAACTGTCCAGGGAAGACAGGAGTGGCACCACCAGTACTTCCAGCTCCGGCGCCTAGACCACCACATCCAGCTCAGCCATTGAGACAGGTGCCTTCTGCACAGGCTAGACCCCAGCAGCAGCAGATAATTGTCAGACCACCCCAGCCACCGCAGCAGCGTCCTCCAGTACCACAGCAGCGATTCCAGCAGAGACCTCCGGCACCACCCAGATTCCAGGCTCGTGGTCCTAGGCCACAGCAGCAGTATCACCAACAACGTCCTCAGCAGGCAGGGAGAGCTTATGCTTTGACGCATGAGGAAGCAGAGGCCGCAGGCAATGTCATAGAAGGTACACTTTTAGTTTGTGGATTTGATGCTAAAGTTCTATTTGATCCTGGATCCACACACTCATTTGTTACACCAGCTTTTGCACTTCACTTGGAGGAGGATAAGGAGACACTACCATATGATTTGATAGTAGCTACCCCTGTGGGTAGACATGTACCTTGTAATGTTATCTACCCTAGATGTAGTATTCAGATTGGAGGAGTTGTGATGACTGTCAGCTTGATTATTTTACCAATGTCGGAGTTTGACGTGATTCTTGGAATGGATTGGTTAGCAGCAAACCGAGCGGTGTTAGATTGTTTTAACAAGACCGTGAGGTTACAGGATGCAGATTGTAGTGTTGAGTTTGTGGGAGCTAAGAAGTCTACTTCCACTCGGGTTGATTTCTGCATTGAAGGCAGAACGATTGATAAGGAGTGGTTGTGAAGGTTTTATCGCATTTATCGCGGAAGACAAGGAGTCTAAGACAGTTGAAGAGATTCCTGTGGTGCGAGAATTCCCGGATTTATTTCCGGAGGAGATTCCTGGTTTGCCACCTGTTCGTGAGTTGGACTTCACGATAGAATTGCAACGGGTACAACACCTATATCTAGGGCCCCGTATAGGATGGCTCCAGCAGAATTAAAGGAGTTGAAGACTCAGATAGAAGATCTGTTGGATAAGGGTTTCATCAGACCAGTGTTTCACCGTGGGGAGCTCCGGTGATATTTGTGAAGAAGAAGGATGGGACTATGAGAATGTGCATAGACTACCGACAGCTGAATCAGGTGACAGTTAAGAACAAATATCCGTTACCAAGGATTGATGAGCTGTTTGATCAATTGCAGGGAGCCCAATTCTTTTCGAAGATAGATCTACGATCTGGATATCATCAATTGCGAGTCAGAGAAGAGGATATTCCTAAGACTGCATTCGGACGAGATATGGCCACTTTGAGTTCCTCGTGATGCCTTTCGGGTTGACAAATGCACCCGCTGTCTTTATGGCATTGATGAATAAAGTGTTTGCTTCTTTCCTAGATCAGTTTGTAGTAGTCTTCATTGATGATATATTGGTGTACTCAAAATCTAAAGAGGAGCATGAGCATCAGTTGAGGACATCGTTGCAGCTTTTGAGGGATAACCAATTATATGCTAAACTGAACAAATGTGAATTTTGGTTGGAGCAAGTGGCATTTTTGGGTCATATTATCTCTAAGGATGGATTGACAGTGGACCCTAAGAAGGTAGCAGCGGTTGTTAATTGGGGTAGTCCACGAAATGTAGCGGAGATTCGCAGTTTTCTGGGACTTGCGGGCTACTACAGGAGGTTCGTGAAAGGGTTTTCTACCATAAAATCTCCACTCACTAAGTTGACAAGGAAGGATATCCCATTTGTGTGGACAGAAGAATGTGAGAAGAGTTTTCAAGAGTTGAAGACTAGGTTAACTACAGCACCCATACTTGCTTTACCCTCAGGCAGTGGAGGATTTGTGGTTTATACAGATGCATCAGGAATTGGATTGGGCTGTGTTCTCATGCAGAATGATAAAGTGATAGCATATGGGTCCAGGCAATTGAAGGATCATGAGAAGAAGTATGCCACACATGATTTAGAACTGGCAGCAGTGGTGTTTGCATTGAAATTGTGGAGGCATTATCTGTATGGAGAGAGATTTGAGGTGCACACAGATCACAAGAGTCTGCAATATCTGTTTACACAGGGTGATTTGAATAAACAGGCAGCGGAGATGGATGGAGTACATAAAGGATTATGATTTTCCGATTAAGTACCATCCTGGTAAGGTGAATGTGGTAGCAGATGCTCTTAGTAGGAAGGCAGCTTTCAGTGGGTGTATAATGCCAGAATGGAATGGATGGAGCAGTTCAGAGATATGGATGTGGAGGTATGGCCTGCTAACGAGAAAGCATTGGTTTGCTACTATGGGATTTTGGGAGCCAGAAATAGTTAACAGGATCAAGGAAGCTCAGAAGGATGATCCTGAGTTGCAGAGAATTATTGACCACATTGATGATCATTCAGAGTTCAGATTGATTGAAGGAATCCTGTACTGCAAAGACAGGTTGTGTGTGCCAGATGTGCAAAGACATCAAGCTAGAGTTGATGACAGATGCGCACCACACCAGATATTCAGTTCACCCAGGGAGCACCAAAATGTATCAGAATTTGAAGAATCACTATTGGTGGGTGAAAATGAAGAAAGAGATTGCAGAATTTGTCGCTAAGTGTATGACTTGTCAGCAGATTAAAGCAGAACACAAGAAGCCTCCTGGTTTGCTTCACCCGTTGGACATTCCGCAGTG
This sequence comes from Camphora micrantha, assembly GCA_003546025.1. NCBI lineage: Eukaryota > Viridiplantae > Streptophyta > Magnoliopsida > Laurales > Lauraceae > Camphora > Camphora micrantha. The sequence goes on along the minus strand of QPKB01000011.1, from coordinate 8,861,175 downwards.
GAAATGGGAGCACATCACTATGGATTTTGTGTCAGGTTGCCAAACACCAGGAAGGGCAATAATGCTATTTGGGTGATTGTGGATAGATTGACGAAGTCAGCACATTTTCTGCCATTCAAAGACTGGTCATTTTATGAACAAGATGACTGGATGTATAGGGACAATATAGTCAAGTTGCATGGAGTGCCTAAGTCCATAGTATCCGATCGAGACCCTAAGTTTGTCTCTCGGTTTTGGTCTACTTTCCAATCATCTATGGGTACTCAGTTGAAGTTCAGCACAGCTTACCACCCTCAGACAGATGGACAGTCTGAGCGTACCATCCAGACATTGGAAGATCTTCTCCGAGCATGTGTTTTGGATTTCAAGGAGAGTTGGGATGAAAGCTTGCCTCTATGTGAAGTTGCCTACAATAACAGCTATCATTCAAGTATTGGAATGGCACCATTTGAGGCATTATACGGGCGGAGATGCAGGACCCCAGCATGTTGGGAGGAAGTAGGAGTTCGGAGTTTCCCATGGACCCTCAGAGATTGCTGACTCTAGTGAGAAAGTTAGAATTGTTCAAATGAGGATGAAAAGAGTCACAGTGATCGACAAAAGAGTTATGCAGACAAGAGGCGGAGAGACCTCTAGAATTCCCAAGTGGGGGATAAGGTGTTTCTGAAGGTGTCACCGATGAGAGGGAGTTGTCAGATTTGGACAGAAAGGGGAAGCTTGCAAAGAGGGTTTGTGGGACCTTTTGAGATTAAGAGCAGGATTGGAGACGTGGCCTATCGTCTTGTGCTACCGCCTGAGTTAGCCGGTGTGCACGACGCTTTCCATGTCTCAATGCTTCGGAAATATGTTGCAGATCCTACTCACGTCTTGCAGCACGAGCCCCTTCAAATTCAAGCAGATGCAACCTATGTTGGAGCGTCCGGCACAAATCATCGACACCAAGGAAGTAGTGCTGCGTACCAAGACCATTCAGTGGGTTAAGGTACAATGGGAGCATCATACTCCGGAGGAGGCCACGTGGGAGCTCAAAGACCAAGATGCAGAAAGGCGTATCCTTTTCTCTTTCCCGATGAGGTATGTTTAGCATTTGGGGACAAATGTTCTTTTTAGTGGTGAGAGATGTAAGGTCCCGCGACCTTATCGAGTCAATTGGCCCAATAACCGGCCCGTTGACCCATTTAGTTTCATATTTTTATAATTATTTTTATTAGATATATTTAGTGGGTTTAGATTGTGAGCGAGTTTCTTTGTATTAGAACTTAGTATCTGCGAAAGTTTCGGCGATTCGGAGTGTTTGATCATAGTAGGAGGAGGTAGTTGCAATTTAGGAAAAAATGAAGTGTTTTTCGAAATATTCCAGGAGCGCCGTGATTTTTGGTTCGGTTGGAAGATCTCGCTCGAATAGATCAGTTTTGCCTCTTTATCGTCGCGAATCGATCCTGATCAGAAAACCTCCAAGTGGCCCATTTTTTACCGGCCCACTTAGGATAATTAAGTCTTTTTCGCCCTCCTCTTCTTCTTAATTATCCAAAGCCATCTCTATTCTGATTCTCTGCAAACGAAGAACTAGGGAACAGCAGCCCAGTTTTCTCTTCTTCTTCCTCAGGCCAGAACTCCATCAGAAAGCATCTTTCGAAAGATTGATCGGTTAAAGATCTCAATCGTCTTCTCCGCCTCTTTCTTCCGTACAAACTTCGGTAAGCTTCCTCTCCTTTTCATATTTTCTTTATCTCCCCTTTTGGTTAGATTAGTTGAGATGCGGAATATTTTCCTTTCCATTGCTGTTCTTGTATGTTAGTTTCGTTCTGTCGGGTATAGATTTGTGATTTGGGGGTAGAAAGGCTTCTCTCAAACGTCACCCATTTCTGATATTTCTTCCGGTGGAGGCAGTAGAGTCTGCATTTTTATAATTAAGCATGTGTGTATGTCTTCTATTGATTGGATGTGTTTTC
>QPKB01000011.1:8698152-8859213 GCA_003546025.1 Camphora micrantha | reverse complement strand
AAGTGGACGTAGGTCACACTGACCGAACCACTATAAACCCTCTCTCTCTTTCTCTCTCTATTTTCACATTAATTACTCTATACTTGACCGGTGGTGCCCGAAATCCATTTTTGGCATCATCAATTATAATTATGGGTACTTTGTAAGTTCAATCAGTTTGATGCACATGATCACATTTTTGAGAAAATTAAAGACAACGTTTTTTATTTAATACATGGTACAAGATCCTCTTAGGCCTCAGTCTTCTTTTATCTTAGACCTCAATCATGAGAAATGATGTAAGCTTTCAACAATGCATCAACCCTAGTGATGGAGAAGCTCAAGGGCTTGTAACAGTGTGCCTCTGAACCTGGCCACATCAAGGTTTACATTTTGCTTGTCCAAGTAAATAGACCGAAAGGCATCCCATCCTTGTTTAGAAATTGAACCGGGATCTCTAAGTACAGGATGGTCATGTGGATATTGTTCGGAAAGAGTGCTCTCTTTCTCCTCTATCTTATACCCCAAGTACCTTATCTTCATATCCACTGAAGGCTCTGCAAATTCAGTTCTAGCAGGCCAATCCATCTCACCAAAAGGAACCACTTGAATCAGTACTGCATTGGTAGGAAGGAAAACAACATTGGTTAGCCCAGCTCCATGAACACCCATCATCACATCACATGAATTAACTATTCGAGAGACTTCCGAGAGGGACACCCCTAATTCCGCCTCTAGAATAACGACTTCATACCCCAAGGCTTCGGCCATTTCGACTATTTCTCCGACATTTGTGAAGGTCGGAGTCCTCTTTCTTGATACTATCATAAGCCTTGGTTTTTTCCCCCCATTATCTCCAAGGGTAATTGCAAAGTCTCTCGCCAAAGAGTAGGATCTTCTCAAGAACCTAATGAAATCATGCATGGAGTACCTATTTGGAGATCTTGAAGGATCGATGCTTAGCTCCTTGTGATATCTAAGACCGACAAATGCATTGGAGAAGCAATGCACATTGTGGTCATGGTCGAAGTTGATGATTTCGTATCTGGAGAGCTGTTTTAAGATTACATGGTATTTGTCAACCCACCAGGCTTGAAAGTTAGTGATGAGGAATTGGATATCTCCATAGTATTGGCGGGAAGTGATGAAGAGAGGAACCAAGACGTCGGTGAAGTCATGGAAGTAGTTGCCTGCATATCCTGCTGTGGAGAAAACTAGAGCAGGCACACTATGGTATATAGAACAGCTTGGAGCTTGATCGTGACCTGTCAATGACTTCAATGACAATTCCCTTACTCCAGACATAGCTGCAGGATCTTCCTTTCTAGCATAGGGTCTAATCTTCCATGTTTCATTTTCCAGATAGTGACCCATTTGAGATGAAGAAACAAGAAGAATCTCTGAGGAATTCCCATGAATCCTGATATCTCCCTTCATTTCGCAGAAATTCGATCTTGGCTTTGAAATGTCGCATATGGAGTTGCTTGGAAAGATCCTTTTCTCGCTCTTTGCCGCTTCACAACAACGGAAAAACTGATGAGATTTAGAAAGTCACGCGCAAACCTGACCTGACGAGTCTAACTCAGGTGAGTGACTCAAAGTGAATTTTCTATTGAGGGACTCCGTAGAAATTTTCCTACGTGAGACTTCATGCAGTGCCTTAATGCAGGGCCCGACCTACAACGGTGTAGTTTCATTTTTAAGAGAAACCTCCCAGGGTAATGTACTTGTAAAATGTATTGAAGCCACGACTCAAATTAAAACACATCAAAAGAAGAGACTTCAAATCCAAAATTATCAAATTTTAAAATTCATTTTCTTAAATATTTTGTCACTTTATGGCATGAGAAAGTACCCTTTTGATTATTTTGCATAAAAAGAATAGGGTTTTTGTCATTTACCGCCTTTTTGACCTTTTTTTCTTCAAAAAAAAATACTATAAAAAAGCCTCAAATATTTGAAAAGACCCAAAAAAAAAAAGTCCTCTAATAGTGTCCACACAACTTATTTGTCCTCTGCAACTTAAAATATAACTTTTTTATTTGGCACATTAATTTTCTCAAAAATAATTTTTTTCAAATTTGCACAAGCTTGTATACAATTCGCGCATGTGCGTGCACAAGCGGGTGTGCACGTGTGCCATAATCACCGTGTAAAAGTCGGGCATGCGCATGTACGCAAGTTACACACCCATGCGCAAGGTTATACGAAAAGATGTGCGAGCACTGTTTAAAGTCTTTTTTGGCGGTTTTATAGTTTGGAGGACTCTTTTGGTTTTTTCAAGTATTTGTGGCTTTATTTATAATTGTCCGTTTAGAAAAAGGGGAGTTGGTGTTTTTTAAATTTAGCACTTGATATGGTCCCTTTTTTGCACATCTTTTCAAGTGATTCGTTACTTCAATTCACTTATAGGAGTGCAACCAGTTATATGGACTTTGTAGGAGAAAATGGGTCGTGACTCAAATCTCCCACCTCCCAGCCACCTTGGACAACCATTCCAAATGTGGAGGTGGGCCTACACCGAACAAAGGAAAATATTAGAAATAATAAAAGTTTCGCTGATGAGCGCAAAATGCAATACCCCACAAATTATGTTGCGTACAATCCCCGTTGTGGAAGCACGATATTTTCTTATGATATCCTTACCTAATTGTTGATTAGAACTGTCTTTATTTCCAATCATGAGCATACTTGGACCACCACTGCCCATCCACATCTTCGAAGAAACTGAGAAAAAAATTATACAGCAGGATCACATCAGATCAAACCTAATTATCTAAATAATTGAAGCAGAAAATCTGCTTTTAGTACGATGCAAAAGCAGCAAAGGAATTGTTTGATGTAACAGACGCGACAAAAATACAAATGTAGCAATTTGCAGTGGGTGTAAAGAGAAGAATGTTTCGAATGTAATTTAAAAGGCTTTCTTTCTCTGGTTGGACCCTCTGTGTCTATAAGAAGTCGTGATAGGCCTGTATGTCACAGTATCCATGTCAGACCAGGCAAGGCAAAGGTCAATAAAAAAGATAATTCCATTTTGAGTAAGACTCCTAATAGGATCAATGGATGTCAGTTTCTTGGCGAAGAAGCTTCTAGTAAGTGTGACTCTTTAATAAGGGTGAAGAAAGTAGAGACCTCGGTTAAGGTGACAAAGCCCTCTGATAAGGGAAGGTGGCATGCCCAGGGTTCAAACCCGGGTAGCCAGGTTAGAACTTTCGCCTCTTACATGTTTTCATGCAACTATTATTGTTTTGGTAGAAAAGAACATGTACCTCTCTGGAGAAATTTCAAGATGAAGAATCATGAATGAAATCTTTTGCTTTCTAATTTTTCCAATGTAGAATTATATGTTGTTAAGTAAATCGTGCAATCGATCGATAGCTAATTTAATAACATTCCTCAGAACCAATTATATGATTAGAAGAATATAGGATTCATTGATTTATACTCCGTAACACAGGTTGTGATCTGTAGAAATCGCCTGTCTTTCAATGCAATGGCTCAAATAATTTCATTTGCGTTTCACCTAAGAGCCACATACATTTAAACTGTTGCATTCTTCACCGGTTTGACGATCCGATCCGTTCTATCAGGTGCAACCATAAAATATTAATTAGGAAAAAAAAAAAAAAAAAAAAAAAAAAAAACAAAGTACTAAAGTTGATCAAAATTATCCTGGTTTCCATTGGTTATTATAGTTTTAAACGGTTTACCATAATAAACCATGAGATTTGGACCCAACCCAGTAAATCACCTGTTTCGTCCGGGCTTTCCAAGTAAGGTCTCACCACGAGGAGAAAACAAATGGAGAGTGCTAAGCATCCGAAGAGAGTCCGATATCTGGCCTTGGCATGCTCAAACAGTCTTAAGCTCTTAACGAGCTTCGTGTAATAACGAAGAGCCATCTTGTTGCTGCTTTGCTTCTCCTTGATTTTATCAGTAGGTAGCTCAAGGCATTTATGAAGCTAGCCCGTGGAAGAAATGCAACGGGGGCACGTATAAATATAATAGGAGAGTAGTGCACTTCCTTTCAATGGGCCCCCACCATTCACTTTGGCAAATCTTATGGTTTTGTTCCTTGATGAATTGAAAGAAAAAGATCCAATGGTTGACCTCTGAGATCAGACAACCCACCTCTTCTTTATGTTTTTTTTATTGTTCCCTTGGGTGAGAATTGACGGCTGTGCTTATCATTCTGAAAACAATTCACGAAGGACAGAAGTTGAAACGGCATCTTTCATTCTAAGTAGTGAATTCGTTTTGGTATCTGTGAAGCTGTTCTAGTTGACTCTTGACATTGGCTATACTCGGTGTGTGCCTGTTTGGATTGTAAGTGCTACTATGAATTTTTGGGAATCATTGGATGGTTGTGTTTTGGGGTCGGTATTAGCGATAATGCCATTGGCAAGAGTCTCGGTCATCGCTAGATGTGCATTTTATGGGAACCATTGGACGACTCAAAGTGTTTGTTTTGAGGCTTGATCCTAGATTGAGTGCTACTAGGTAAAGAAGGCACTTTTGGAATGAACTAATCAAAGAGTCTTTTTGCCACTTTATATATATTAAAAGAGCAGCCCCCTTCATGAGAGAGCCACACATGGATCTCCGTCTTGGGATTTTGCAGTGACATATGGCATTCCTTCCTCTCTCTCCATCCTTTTAGTAATTTACATTGATTTCGAAACTCTAATTAAAGTGCTCTCCAAATGCTTAAATCTCTCCCCAAATCCTCCCCAAAATTGCAAGACACTATACCCCGATCATTACCATTCTTATAAATTATTGTCTGTCACATCCCGGTCCCGAATCACCTTGGCCTAGGACAATCCTCGAGGTGAGACACACGTACTCCCGTGATGTTGTACCTGTCTCGAGCCAAATACAACATACGAAGAAGAGAAAAACAACTTTTCCACATGTGAGTCTAGCTTACTAAACCTGTCAAATATTTAGTTCATAGCGGAAGCTGTAATTCATACACATGAAGGTACAATTTCTCATTCAGTCCAATTAAACATTCAAGTTTAATACAAAAGAATTACACAAGATATAAATTATTTACAAAAGAGGGTGTACAAAAGAACTCTATACATTATACCAAAAATATGATCAAAAGTATAACGAATCAACTAAGTGTGACCCACACAAAAAGGGGCTAGTCACACTCTATAGGATCTCTCAAAATGTACGTTACGCCCTTCGATAGAGGAAGTATCTACTCTGGCCCTTGTTCCGGCCACTCCCCTACTCCTGAAGGAACCTCCTCGGTACCTTCCTCTCCCTCCGGGGCAATTTCAAGGCTCGGAGCTACACCTTCGAGTGTGACACAAGAGTAGCATCTCAATACGATGATTCAGCAAGTATATGTATTAATAAGGAAATACATAATGTTTCAACTGAATAAAAGACAATTAAATTAACAGATATCAATGATAAGTAATCATAAGGCGATTTGTGCGAAACTCAAATAATTTATTCTTATGAATCAAAGTAAAATGAAAACATACTAATTGGCTACTACATTGGGCTCATCCTCTCGAAAGACAGCGAATCTAGTTAGGATCTCACCAGATCTGGAGTTTCGGTGCTCCAAATCACTTACTGCAGCAGTCTCGAATAATTAAACCAAGTTCAACACTGTCAGATATCACATGGTCGAAGTTAAGTAGTGCTGACTCGATCGAATCAAATAATAATTGAATTTAAGTAAGTTTACTATCACTTGTTCCTATTTGAACTGAATAATAATCTCATACACACGAATATTTACTCAAGTCACAATTTCAACGAATATCGAAACAGTTGTACGATAATTAAACCACAAATTAGGATTGGAAAATCGAATCACAATGAATACTAATAATGTAACCCATATACTAAATTGGGATTTGATATCAATAAAGGAATTGGACTTCAATATGAAATGCAATAAATTTAAGGAAATTAAGATATTTTACTAGTTGATTCTAATCTATTACTCATAGTCTCTCGCCGTCCAATACAAGGTAGGCTCAGAAAGTCCACGCATTACTACCTTATTTGAGTGTCACTTATTAAGATAAATGCGTTGAATTTCCAAAGCAACCCTCATGGCATAGCGCTAGACCAATGATTGCCCAATGGACCAATGAATGAGGTTAATGGTTCCATTATAAGGTCATAAGGGTCTTAAGGATCCTAAATCCCTATGGAAACAAGGTGTGCACCATAATTACCTATTAGAGGTGATTAAAGTGGGTCATTATAAATTAAGGGTAAGTTCACCCCAAAATTGGGCTAAAAAGAATCCCAAAATATAGCTTCAAGTTCGCTCGAGTGGATCCATGTTCGTTCAAACGGACCCATCTAAAGAGTTGGTCGCTTGGACAACCCTTTCTGCTCGCTCGAGCGGGTGTCCCAGAACGGGGTTCGCTCGAGCAAACACTCCAGAATTCCTGATTCCGAAATTCCCATGTGTTCTTCCTTCCATTTCTTCTCACACCTTCTTCTATCACATAGCCTGCAATAATAGAGCCTCCTTGCTCCCATATACGTAGTATACAACCCCTCCGTTCAATTTCATCAATTAAAACCATAAATAATCGAACCCATTCATTCATTGAGAGATAGAATCATTGAGAAAGAGTCCCATTTGAATCAAATGTAAGTAAATAACATGTAAATCCAAATTTAAGCTTATACTTGCCTCAATAGAGTTTTCCAATTCTTCACTTCACAACTTGGCTCAAAGAAGCCAAAAACTCCAAATATCAAACCCTAGACACAAATACACAGGGAAAAATGACAATAAATATGCATGCATGACCATCCAAGAGTCCTTTGACTCCATTACAATTCAAAAATACTAGCAAGAAGGTTTTGGCTCTTACCTTGACAAGGAAATCCAATTTAGAAGAAGTAAGGAATGAAAAAGATGGTTTCTTGGCCACCAAGGTGAGAGGAAAATGAAGAAGATGGAGGAGGTGAAAAGATCTCCACTGCTTGCCTCCAATAGCACTAAGAATCACCCTCAATTGCTGAAGTAGGAAAGAAAGAAGATGGAGAAAAGAAAGAAAATGAAATGGTAGAGAACTCTACCTCAACCAAGCAAACATGGGTAAAGTAGTGCCCCCTTTTGCAATAAAGCCCACTCAAATTGTACATTTCCATTTTGAGTCGAATGAGGGTCCAATTATTCAACGGTAGGTCAAATGAAGTAGAATCTAATACGAAAATCGGCATGCTCGTCGAAATACACGTGTTGACGCCAAGATGACGCGGAAATGATGCCAAATGAGAAATTCGATAATTACGAAAAAGTCCTTGATTCTATCCAACCGAGTCAAATCGGTTCTAACTCACTTATCTAAGGCTCAACACTCAACTAACTCAGCCTATAGAGGCTAATTAACACTAATAACCATATTTAACAACTAAGCACAATTAATTTAACTAAAATACCATTAATTAGTATTAAACATGGTTGAATTGGGTCGGGGTGTAACATTGCCCATCTTGTGTTACAAAGCAGGAAGACTTTCCCAACTTCTGCCACTCTGATGGGCTCCCAAAATGTAGAGAGAGCCAACGAGGTGGCCTACGATACCATGTTAGTTGTAGGTGTCGGAGGCCCACAATACCAGAAAATTAATGTGCACATGTAATTAGTCAGACTATCCAAGAACTTTAATTATATAGAATCTAATTCCGCTCATTACTTTGTTTTGCACTAAAGCCAAATGCAATATCACTTTCAAACCAACTTTTTATTATCTAAATTGAATGCTGTGTGGGTTCAAATTAGTACTTACTTCCATGTTAAATGGGCCCAACAAACTTCTACAGGTTTCTGTTTGGAAATATGTGGTTGAAGGGGAGGAATTTGTTATGTTTGCTACTTCATTGTTCAAGGTGAAAGAATATGAGATCCTAGGTTAGATTCGTCTAAAGAAGTTGAAGATAGAGCGATTCTTATCGTGCTATGCTTCTCCAAAATTCATGTCTTCTTTTTTCTCCTCTTCAAGTATAGAGCTATCTATTGGGACTGAATATATTGAGTTGTGATTAGGGAGTCCAAGTTCTAGTGATCTGAAACATTGAAGTGATGATGTCTTGATAATTGTAGATAGATAAATCCATCATAACCATCTCCCATGAATTGGTTTTACCTCAACCATGTCCCATCAATGGGGAGCACTAATGTCATATTGTAATGATATCATCCACTGGAAGATTTTTCTCTCTAATGACATTTCAAATAATAATCTAAGTTTTACTTTTTTCCGGCCCGGGCATCCTGCTAGCACTATATTATTATTATTATTATAACTTGGGTTAGCCCACTATATCATTACGGGCTCACCTAATTTGTCCAAATCTTTATCTTTTTCTTAATTCTTCCTTCATCTTACTTCCTATACAAATATTTTTTATTCACATTTCGAAATTTTTTTTTTAATTTTTTTTTTTGATATACACTCTTATTCCTTTTATATTGGAATGATTTCTTTTTGCCCCGTGTTGGGCGTGGTCTTCTCACACTACTTTTATATTAACACTATTAGGTCACTCAATGGACTTGACAGCTGTACTTTCCTTATGAGACTTTGGTGTCCGAGTCTTGTGTGCTGTTTATGTGAAGATGCAAATTTGTAATCAAGAGGCCGCATTATAGAATCTACTTCACTCAAAATCTATTTTTACTTATTTTACAAGACATAGTACAGTTTTACTCTAATATGATTCGGGTACGTTTTAAGAATATTATATAACCATTTTGTATAAGAGACATGACTCTTTTTAACTGCTTTTATTAATATTTTCATATAAGCTCACATCAAAATTATGTATAAAAGGCATGAACCCTTTTTATATTTTATCTATATTTCTTACAAACTCATTCTTACAATGGAGCCCACTTATTTTAGAGCAAGTGTAGGCCTTACCGTATAGAGGAGAGCATTTATTTTTTAATTGTTCAGATCTTCAATATGTGTGCCCCACCTTGTAGTTTTAGTTCTTGTCTTTCTACAAGAAAAATCAAAAGAAAATGCATATTTATAACTTTGAAAAAAATTGAAAAAACATATTTCGTGTCAAATATTTGCACCCATTTTATTTTATTAATGTGATTTGAATGAAAAACAAGACTTGGATAAAATTTAAATATTTGATTTAAGTATGACGTTTGGTATGGGGTCTAACCCGGTCCATACACCTATACAAATCCTCAGAAAATGAAGAAAGGGATGAATGGTGATCGCATATACTTCAAGGAATTGAGAAATTCTCATGATTTGACTAAGAAAGCATGACCCTACCAGTTGAATATATATCGCATCCTAGTATAAAAGAAAATTATTATATCGTTCTTCTAGTTGAAAAGTACAAAGGGCAATTTCTTTACCTTTTTTAATTTAATTTGGAGTACATCTAAGAACCTTTTGAGAAATTAGAACCAAAGGGTCGACTATGAACTATCTGTGGGTAGGATATGTAGTTTTACATTTTGATATATATTTTTTTTTGTAAATTTTACAAAAAATTATGCTTCAACTATGAATAAACAGATATGCATACAAAAACATAAAAGCGACACATTAGGGTGCTGTAATTGTTTTTTTTTTTTTTTTTTTTTTTTTTTTTTTTTTTTTTTTTTTTTGTGCATAATTACCTGTCCAGCATAATGTTATCCCTCTAACAATATCGTCATCCATTTTACCATTTTCGTCAAAAATTTCAACGCCACTCTCTTACTTTCCTCATCTTGATCATTTAGTGAAGGTGTGGAGAGATTGAAGGTTGTGGTGAGGGTGATGAGATGGTTTTGGTGGATCGGATAAATGGGGAAGAAGAAAAGGAGAGTGAGATGGTGATAGTGGCTGAAATATGAGACAATGGGTGGTGAGCTGCAGGTGTTTGGTTAGAGAAACTAAAAATTGAAATGATGACAAACATGATCAAAAACTCCAAAATGGAGTAAGCAAATGAGGAAGACAAACAACCTAAAAGCGAAAAAAGAAAGTGCAGAATGAGTCACATGTAGAAATCACACTCACCAATCCATTCAGACCCATCAAACCCAACCAACCTATTTTAGAACACCACCACCTTCATCAATTGACCCACACAACAGCCGCTGCACAACACCAACTTCATCTCAATCATCACAATATATCATCACCCTTCGAGACCCTACTCACCCACTCTACCAGTTTATCAACCTTCTCTCACCACCGACACCTGCCACCAAATGACCTACATGAGGAGAGATTGAGAGGGGAGAGTTGCAGGTTTTATAGAAATAATAAATGGGTGACCATATCGTTATAGGGGTAACGTCATCATTAGAGAGGTAATTGTGTCCAAAATAACTGGACGATGCCCTAATCCATCATTTTTATGTTTTTATACCCTTATTCATTTAATCAAGATCTAAGCATATTTTTTTTTTATTAAAATCCTTTTTTTTTGTAAGTTTTTCTAATTTAATTTAAGTGCATTTTCAAAACCAATTGCAAAATCTAGACCCCACGAGTTTTTAGAAGTGGAGCCACTAGTTTAACTTCTAACAATATTGTAGAGTGTGATGAGATAATTGAGGCTGGAGAGGGGAAGGTAACCGAGGGAGGGGAAAGAGTGTGATAAAGTGGTTTACTGGATCCTTATATGGTGCCTACAAATCTTCAATTACTCCTAGCTAGGCATGAAAATTTTGGCGGGCCGCCTAGGCCCAATATGGCCGAGCATGGAAAAGACTGTGCCTGGCCTATTGACTAAGTCAACATTATCACGGCCCAAAATCGGACTTCTGCAGTGGTCCGATCTCGGGGAGTGTGATTTGGGAGCGCATTCTTGGAGATGAAGGACCTACTACCTATGGCACCAAATGTAATATATTAGACACGACGGTTTGGCAGGTGAATGATACAGATAATAACATGGTGATAATATCCATAAACCATTTGTTTCCAATACTAAAGAACATTTGAAAATCCAAGAGAAATCATGCTGATATTGCTAAGTAAAAACATTGAAATCATTGTACAAGATAGACAACATTATCGTAAAACTGACTGAGCAGATGGCAACCACATGAAGTTACATTCTCCATGACCGAAATGACAGGAGCACACACGATAATTTCCTCCATCGCACGAAGTGACAAAAGCACATAAGCATATAATTATAGCAACCTAGTATAGTTGGGCATCACATGAAAGTCCCGCCATGGAACTGGTAAAGTCACACACAAAATCCAATTGTAGATGGCAAAAGTAATTTAAGGACCCAGGCCGGATGATCAAACCGACAAGGTAGTTCAACCTGAGTGGTCCCGACACGAAAATCCATACCAAACTTTACAAATCACAATTGTATATCTAAATTGATAAGGGACTACTTTGCACACTGAATATATCCATATATCCACATGAAAGCACACGGGATGAGTGGCCATACGAAGATGCACACACCCACACAACGTGGTGAATCACACAAAGTCCACACTTGACAGGTATACGTTCTTATTGGCACCATGAGATTGTATTCGCCGAATTGGTATACACTTTGAGATCAATGTCGGTCATTCGTACTAATTGGTGCCCATATTTCTACGACATTTAAGAGATCTAAGCGTACACATCGACTAGATGAGGTGCAAAGGTGCTTATCAATGGAATTCTTGCATTTCACTTCAATTTTCAAAAAATCAGCGGGCGCGGTTAGCCGTCGGCTGGCTGGCGGTTAGCCGACGTGGGATCCAGTGGTTAACCAACGGCTAACCGCGGGTCCACTTGATAGATTTTTGGGTAAACTATTTTTTTGAACACCAAATGGCGGTGACCTAGCAGTCAAGCTGCAGTTAGCTGCAAGCCATAGGTTGGCTAACCGCCGCCTGCTCGCCTCGAATTTTGCTACATTCTTGAATTATAACCACCAACTCTGCGGTTAGCCGCCAGCTGACTGCCCATCCTACGGAAATTCAATTTTTGAACCTTCTAACCACTAGTTCATTCTCCAAATCAATTCTCCTTCCAACCCACACTATCCCTGCAATCAAAGAGCCTGCCATGCTCCCTATTTCACCATTCAACCAACCATTTTCATCAAAATCAGAGATACACTCTGTGCCCATACATCCAAATACGTGAACTTCAATACAGAAAACTAGATATTAAACATAGAATTTTAGGAATTCAAAAGCTAATCTCACAAGTACAGTAGGCTGAAAAAGGCTAGTGTTAAAAGCTGATTTTAAACAGAGAAATTTGACATAAGTAAAAAAGTCAAATACATTGCTGGAAATCAAACACCCGTTGACAAACATAGCTTGAAATTTCTAGAAATTAAATCCAAAATTTTAAAGAAATTATAGAACTCAAATTGCATGCGTAACTATCCAATCTTTCACTTGCCTTAGCACCAATGGGCTCTAAATATCATTCTAGCAACTCCTCTCTATAACAAGAAAAGGAAATCTACAAAAGCCCCAAAATAAAACCTTGAAACCTCCACAAATTTTGAAAGAAAATGGACTCCTCCAAAAGAACTTTGCATGCATGACTAGAAGGTGCCTAAGGGTCTAGAAAACCCAAATTTAGTTAAGAGGGGAAAGCAAGGTCTCGTCAAATTGTATGTCCCCAATCTAGTGGATGATCCGAATAAATTGATTTGTTTCTTTAATTCATTCATATTTTCATTCTTTATTCATGTGATGAATGACATTTTATTCTATATATGCTTGCACATGACCAATACAAAATGACATGATAATTCATAAGATGAACCGGAGCCCACAAGTGTATTAGATGTAATCCATATGTGTGGATAAGATTCACACTTAGGAGACCTAAATCATATATCTTATACTTAAATTGATGCACAAGTAGTGCATCTCATCTGATAAGATTGCAGCATTGTGATCACTATGAGATATTGTGGTATGTCTCAATCATCAGAGTATAAGACTCTGGATCACTGTGCTGATAGATTGAATGTATTGAAGGACCATGAGCAGTACCTTATGCAAATCTGTCTTTAATTTAAGGATTGTTCTCATAATTCCCAAGCAATAAGGTCTCAATCTTAAGAGATTACTGAACCCAAGTTTCTACTATGCATTTACGTTGAGTTATCAATGAGTGAGGCCAATTGTATATCAACAATTCAATATCTTGGGTACATGGTAGTAGGGCTGTGAGAACATATAATTCTCAGGATTGAATCTATTAATATCCCCTTGTGCCAATTAATGAATTTTATCATTGGTAAGTGCGCACCCATCTCAATAAAAAGTTAATTGGATGGTACTAATAATTATTGTGATTAAGTGGTTCACAAGGATAATAAGAGAGGGATCCAATTTGGTTGGACAGATTTTTTCTAATAGTTCCATGGATATAATTGATGGCGGGGCCTACCTGTAGTAGTTGGAAAGTTTAAGGTCTTCTTGTAATTATTCTTAGGACTAGAATGCAATTGCATTTATTTAGTGGACTTATTTGCAATTAACTGCGGGTCCAGAGTTCAAATGAGATGTGGGGTCCAAATTCTTACTTGAAGCCAGATTCTAAGGAATCCCTAGTGGTCCCCATGCTAGCCCTAATAAAAAAATGTTACTAATCCTATTTAGAATTATTAAGGAAAGGATGAGTAGGACACATACTGAGAAAAGAAAAAAAGACTTCTAATCTTGGTCTAACAAGAGGTGTTCCATAAACTATAAATAAGATGTGATGGTTAGAGATCTCTACACAACAATAATCTCTCAAGTTCCTCTCTCTTCCTCCTTTCTCTCCTTTGGTTTCCTACTAGATTGCTAGGGTTTTCTTCTACTTGGAGACCCTACCATTCTCCTTGAGAAGTTTTCAAAGAGGGTCATAGTGTGGAAAAACTAAAACGCAAGGGAGATCAAATTTTGCAAAAAGAGTTTTTGCAGAGATCAAGTTTCTAAGTTATTGATTAGAGCATAGCCAAGCTCTTCAGCTATAGATCTACTTCTAGTTGTTTTAGCAGATGTTCTATATATGTCTTGTTTGTTTCTTGATCTGTCTTCGTGATGGATCTTTGATCTTTATGCATGAAATTAGGTCTTTAGATCTTGAGGTTGGGTTCTTGGCCTTATGGGTATTTGATCCATATTTCAAGTAGGTCAAAAGTTTTTGAGTACCTATCCATGAGGCCCGCCTACTTCCAACAGCTCGTACCTGAGAGTAATTTATATATCCAAGACGAAAAGTCTGAAGAAGAAGATGATCCGAGTTGAAGTTCCTAAGAAATGGCATCCATAGAAAGCGTAGAGAGTGGAGAAGAGGGTGGTGTAATCAAAACTTCAGTTTGGGTGGGATTTCATGGACATGCAAGGGAAAGAGAAGGCTGGATAGGGAGGAAGAAGCTTGCTGGTTTGGCTTGCGTATGATACAGAAGAAATGGAGGGGAAGATACGTGGGTTGGGTTTGTAAATCAAAAAGGTTGTGGGCCCCACAATACTTAAAACCTAAGGGCCTTGGATATCCTATTTGTTGGCCCCGGATACGATTGATGAAGAAGAAAAATAGATCATAAAAAACCTAGTTTCCAAAAAATATATTTTTCCCAATGAAAACATTGAAAATTTGTGCACAGATTTTAGTGTGAAAAGTCTTATCCTTTTGGTAGAAAAGTAGGGTTTCTAGGCTTTGAATGCAGATGATATGAACATAAAAGTTGTTGAGGCTAATTTGACCTATCAAAAGAAAACAAAATTAAAAATTTTCAAAATGAAGAACACCCCCCCACACTTGCACGATAAACAAAAAGCTTCCCTGAGCATGTCAGACTAGGCTTAAGGGCTCTCAAAATTCCCCTAAGCCATGAACATTCTAATCAAACTCACAAACTTAGTCAAACAACCTCTAGTCTTACTTAAAAAGCTGAACCCAAAACTAAAACCAAGCTAATCACAAGAATTAGGGGTCGGGGTCATTCAAACATGCCGGCATGGCCTGGCTCCCCTGTCTGGGTCGTGCTGCGCAAGGGGTGCCTGGGAGGTGGCACGGCCTAGCACGGCCCAACAAGGCCCCCCTATGTTCTGATTTTTGAAAACCCCTTCCCCCCATCCCAAAAAGAAAGGAATTCGCTAAAAAAAATTCTTTTTACCATTTGGCCCCCGCCAACAGCTACAAATGGTCTAATTTCGGGGTGGGGGGGGGGGGGGGGGGGGGGGGGGGGTTTAGTGTAATTTGCCCACTTTTGACCATTATATCCCCTTCCAACTGCCAAACAAAGGGTCAAATGAGGGGTATTTTGCATCATTTCAACACTTAGAAGGTCTATAAATACCACCTCTCTCATTTTTCAACACTCTCCTGCTGTCTAAGAGCCCACACTCCCTATGACATATCTCTAAGCTCTCTTAATTTGTCTAAGCTCTCTAAGAATGGATTTTCAACATTTTTTAAGGCAATGTTCTCTCTCACTAGTCACTACTCAGTATTGAAGGAGCTCTCTCTCACTCTTTGAAAAGGATTTCTGCCATTAGCCCTCCCTCTCTTATAGAGGCATTTATTATTTTGAATTTTATTTGGTGATAATATACATAGTAATATATTATATTAAGTCTCATCTTCTCCCCTTTCTTATATAAATTATCACAACAAACACATTATATATAATTATCTATATAGTTTTTTTTTTTTTTTTTTTTTTTAAATGGCTGGATCATCACAACCTTTCAACATTGACTCGTCCCTAAATAAGGAAGATCCTAGAAATTTTCCTCATGATCGGGGGATAGATGTAGAAAGTCATCCCCAATCTGCTGGCGGTGAAGGCCCAAGTTCTTCAACTAGAAACAATAAAAGAATGACTTTTATAGTCTGGAATCATTTTGTTAGAATTAAGGTATCTGATCCCAGAGGAGTAGAAGAGAAGGAAAAACGTATATTTTGCAAAGAACATTACAGCTGAAAATCATTAAGTGGCACTGGCCACCTTCTTAGACACATGAAATCGTGTATGCTCAAACATGTTAGATGAAATGCAGGGGTGGGGGCGAAGGAGGGGCCGTTCAAACCTAACTTTCTCAAACCACTTCAAGAGGTGGTTTAGGAGTTTTTAACTGTGACCCTAATAATGCTAGATACCAACTTATAAAGTTTATAATAGTTCGTCAATTGCCATTCGTACTTGCAGAAGATCAAGCATATGATGACTTTTTGGGGCAAGTCTTTGTCCATTCATGCTAGAAGATTTCTAGAGTCATTGCCAGAAATGATACAATAAAAGCTTTTTTGAAAGAAAAAAGGAATTTAAAAGTTACTTTTCAAAACATACTTGGAAAAGTGGCATAAACTTCATATTTATGGACCTCCAAACAAAATATGGGGTACATTTCAATCACATCACATTAAATTGATAGTGGTTGGATTATGCATAAGAGAATAATCACATTTTCTTTACAAGAGTTCTCACACACTGGTGCTAGTATATGGTCCGTCATCCTTGAAAAAAAGTAGAGACTACATAATATTGAAAATAAAGTAATTGCTATAACTATAAATAATGCAAGCTCCAACAATGTCGCAATAGAGTTAGTAAAATGTGTGCTTCAACTTAATTTAAATGAAGCTATCTTTCACAATAGATGTGCATACTGCATCATAAGTCTTATTGTTCAAGAACGGAATGTAGAATATGAGAAATAAGTGTTATGTGGACAGGATTAATATATGAGCTTTCGACCCCAAAACAAATGCGTTGAGACACAATATTAGTCTTACCATGATCATCAAATTGTTGGATGTTTGGACGCCAAAGAGTGTCAAATATCAGCTGTGACTTAGAATCTCAACAAACCTACGAAGCAACAAGAAATTGTGATTGCTAATGATGAAAATGACCATGACTGCATGTGATCGCCTCTATATGGTAGATTATGAATCACAACTCATCACAACCTAGATCAGTGGTATGTGATCACCTCGGCATTTTTATTTCAGTCATTCAGATCAACCCATCAAATATAATTAAAATAAACGAATATGAAATGGGAACTAGATTTTCAAGTATAAAAGATGACAAGATAACAAACAAAATGAAAAGAGCTGGGTGCCAAATATTCCATTGAAAAGGATTAGCACCGTTCTGAGCACTCACCTTAAACCCCTCAGCTAAAATGACAAGATAACAAACAAAATGAAAAGAGTTGGCCATTTTTACTGAAAAGATGCATGAACTGAGAGAGTATGTGGATCTTATGTGCGTGCGAATGTGATATATGTCCATATAATAAAAAGAAATTAAGGCCTAATGGTGGCCCCCTAAAGGGAAGGAAGCACTGATGGAACCAAGGGGGACTTGGTTGGCCATGGCCCCCTACAAATTTCATAAAACCCCTTGCTGCTCTAGAAAGTTATATGTACTTTATAAATATATATGGCCTTCCATGCCTTCCAAGAATAAATTTTTGGGTCCCCCATGGTAAGGAACACCGTCTCCAGAGATGTGTCTTGTGAAGAATATAATTTAAGTATTTTTTATGTTTTAAAAATGTAAAAATTAATTTAATTCATTTGAATGGTTACACTGATTTCAACCATTGAATCACATAGTATATATACAAAGCATACAGTGTCCTAAGTTTCACTTGAAATCTTCGCTTCAAACAAATATATGCTAAATCACGAGTCACAAGATCTGCATGATCAATGTATCCATCTTTCATTTTGACGTGCCATCGATAAATTAGATCCGATTGGCTGAGCTCCATGAAACGTAGTTCGTATCAGCATTATGTGCTCCACACGAAAGAAAAATGTCTTCATAAATGCCAATCAATCTTTTTCTGAAGAAAAAAAAAAAAAAAAACATATTTGTTCATGATGTTATTTGTTAGGCTGGAAAGCCTAGAAAGTTTAATACCTTCTTCAACTTCGTCATACATTCACCCCCAAATATGCTTGACCCAAAGTCTTGATCATTTGAGAAAAATGTACGTCAAATCATATAAACCAACATATTTAAGTTACATGTAAACATCTTTAATTAGGAAGGACACATGTCAATTTACGCAAATCACGATGCATTTACGTGCGCCTGACGAGCTAGCTAGATCCAGTCGAATGCAATTGCTTGGAGGAAATCTCACTGGTTTAGTACATATCCATCTTGTACCTTCCGCTGTTTGGTGGGCTCACCTGATGTCCATCCTACATGTTCTTTGTTTTAGTAGAAGTCGCCTTCGAAAACAGACAGATCTTAAAACATGCGTAACATGGCACGCATAAAATATATGTCCTCTATAATACTTGGGAGTGGGGCCCGGTTGGGTTTCCAAGATCCGGATGGGCCCTGGTCTGTGTATCAAATTTTCAGCCTATCTGATCAATCTAATCTCTTGATCCATAGCCCATAAAATTCCACCCCTTAAATAAAATGCAACGTCATGCGAAGAGTGCAGTCCATTAATTTGCATATGTAAAAAATGGGTAGTGTACTTCAGGTGAGGTCTCCCTTATGTGTAGTTCATTCATATGTTTGATCAGGTGTTCACCAAATGGTGCGAATGGGTCGGGAAAACTTTTCGGTTTTTTTTTTATTTTATTTGGACAGGTGCACGTGGTATATCAGATTGCTGCTACGTAATTCCTAACAATAGTTGTTCATACAAGAAAATTTACCATAATGAGGACCTATTTGATTTGTCTGGTTGAATTTCTCAGAATTTTAAAATTGAAAACTCAAGTGGTTTTTCTGGAAAGAAACCTGTTAAGTGGACAGTGCACGAAAACGGACCCAATATATCTTTCCAAAAACTAAAGGCCCTCCTGTAAACCTTTTTTTTTTTTTTAATTTTGTCTTTCAGCTTGAGTGTCGATACCGACGCTTCAGACTGTAATGATATCAGTATTGATGCTCAAGAATTACAGCTTTAAGTACATAGTCACGAATCTATTTTTCCCTCTCGCCTTTTATGTCTTCCCTGTCAAGTATTCTCTGCAAAAATGCACTTTTGACCTTTTCCTTTCTTTTTTTTTAATCCATTGGTGTGGTCAGTGTGTTGACGACCACATACTCTAAAAGTTTAAGCTGATAGGTGGAGTCCAAAATAGTATATGAAGCCTTATCAAAAGCATTACTTAGGCGAAGTGGGATGTAGGGCTTTACTTTACTGATACTTAACCTCACGTGTAGGCTCACAAGAACGACGGAATCAAAATCCACTCTAATACCATGTTCACGACCACTTACTCTGAAAGCTTAAGCTGAGAGGCGGAACGCCCAAATAGGTATACGAAGCCTTTCCAAATGTAGTACTTAAGCAATGTGGGATGTGAGGCTTTACTTTACTAACATGGTGGACTCCATTAAAAGGCAAGTGCACAAATTATCAATCTTTTATGTATTAGTTACCCTAAAACATGATACCTACGTCTCATGTGGAGCCATTTTCTTTTCTTTGTTTGCTTAAACCCTATATATGACCACATTACATTTGATTTAGTTATTACTTAATGTAGGAGACAGTACCAAGTCCTACGTGAAGCCAATTTCATCTCTACGTTGTTATTAATGGTAGATATGCTCCCATGGTCACTAATTTTTTTATTCAACATATCCCTTTTTACGGGATATAAAAACGAGCAATGGCTTAGATACTTACATTAGCAACACAAACATTTATCCAACGTTAGGAATACAAACATTTTCTATGGGCATCGTTTAACAATAGTATTTACTCTATGGGCAATGCTTATAAATATGTATTTACTCTTATTTCTAATACGACCTAAAATGTCATTGATTTACCGATAACATGTCAAATAGTGAGGTTCTAATCATATATATATATATATATATATATTCCACTGTGATGGTCATTTTGAATTTGATGTTATCCATTTGGTCTACAATAGAGGAAAATAAAAGATGAGGTATCCATCGAGTGACGTTACATATAGGTCATTGGCCAACTTAGCACTTGAAACATCAAATTGGGATGAAACCATGCATTGAAAATCTAAATCGACAATACCTTCATCACAATGAATGTGTGTTTCCATTGTCGAGGCAAAGAAGATGATAATGATATCAGGAGGATTTGAAAGCATCAAGAAATGATATATATAAACGAGATATACCTATATGTCTTCAAAGGTCCAAACATGTAGATGTTAAAGAAAGAGAACAACCTAAGTACGTGATTCTGTTATATTCTTATATTGTATAAGATAGATCATAGTTCCATTTCCATACTTGTTTATTATTTTCTTGTTGTATTGAAGGCTTTAGAGGATGCGTATATCGAGCAAATGGCAAAAAATCGAGGGGTTTAAAGAAAAATTGTAAAGAAAAAAGAAATTCTAGAGACTACGCCTGTGTAAGAATATCTTACTGTTGATCTCCATGAAAATAATGATATTCATTTCTCTTCTGCACCGAACATTATGACCATCGATCGTACTTAAGAACATGATTCTGTTGTTGATGAGAGAGAGAGGATGAGGCAGAGTGTGTTGACGAGATTCATTGTCATGATGATAATTACAGAGAAGTTCACGAATCTCAATGTATGTCTCCCACAATAATGGAACAAAAGCTACGCCAATCAATATTGCATGTCCATCGAATGTTATGAGGGATGTTAATTAATTTCAAGGACACCATGCTTCTTGAAAATATCAATATAGAGGCAGGTCATAACTCAACATAGGAGATGCAATTAGTTCATCTTTTTTTCAAATCGTGACACATTCAAAAGAATTCTGGTCGAGTTTGCACTTTACAATAACTTTACTCATAAGGAGATCATTTGAACCAAAGGAGATTAGGACTACCAAATGGAATTTGGGTCTAATATTACTTAAAGGAGAACACATGTAGCAAAAGAGATTGCACTATGTATAGTTCAAGGATCGTATGAGGAGTCTTTCCTGACCCTCCCTCTTTATTACATTTAATTACAGAAGACTAACTCAAGCATGACCACAAAAATTGACACCATAAATGAGGACTAATTTCGAACACTCTTTTGGGCATTCACTCCTTACCTCATATATTTCAAACATTGTTGAGGCCAATGGTTGTTGTTGATGGGAATACCACTGAGGCAAGTATCTCAGCGTGTTATTTGCCTTCGCGGTGTTAGTGTCTTCATTTGTTGCAATTTGATTGGATACATTCATTTTCATCATAGCTTGATCTCTCATTCACTCATATTTTTAATCTAGGAATCTTCATGCATAATCTTCATACATAGTCTTTGATTTTAAAATATCATTTGCATGTTTTCAAAACCTTTGTTGTTATTTTAGATCATGCAGTTTTTTTAAGTCAAAGACAGTCAAGGCTTTAAGTTCTTAAACTAGGTTTAAAAATTTATTTCACGCATTCCATTGGTTTTCACTTTAAAACTATATTTTGGTATGAAAGAATCATGACTTTAGAAAAAAATAATTCATCACTTTAGTCATGAATCTAAGGCCCTGTTTGGTAACTCTAATCTATCTAATAAGAGCTAATAATAAGATTAAGGGCAGCTTATGTTTAAGACCTTAAAATCACTTATTTCTAAATATAATTTCTAATTTTTAATCATGATTAGAGTTTTATCAAACACTCTAAATTTTAATAAGCTCTAAATCATTTAATAAGTGCTTATTTTTAGAGTTACCAATAGGCTAAGCATGAAATTAGTGGCCCAAAGTCGCCTGGAAAGAAGGCTTCAAACTTTCAAATTTATGAGATTCCAAAAAAAAAAGGGCGGTGATCCAGTCGACTAGCCACATTGCAGGTCGACCTGGTAAATAGCCGTTGGCTATCTACGTTTGAATTTTATCACCGTTGGAACCCGGTCGACCGGCCCCTGTACTAGGTCGACCGAAAACTAGCCGTTGGCCACTTTTTTGCCATAAAAAAGAGTTCTTTTCTTGGGATTTGAGCCTGCATCTTGGAGATATTTGGAGGCCAGGGAAGGAGAATCAACTGAGAGGGCTAGTGATGGGCTTAAGGGGCTAATCCATTGTTTCAACCTTAGATTCATCACAAATGGGTGTGCTCCCTATTCTCAAATTAACTCATGCAATGTTTTAAACTTTGATTTCAGTTAATAGCGCACTGTAAATGATTGGATGTTGTTCTCTTAACATGTTCAGGACTTCAAACTTGATTATCGATAGGATTACAACATTTGTCTTGTCATACACATGTGCTTAGTTTCATGTTTCAAAACAAACTTTCTAGATTTAAGTTGCATTTCTTTAAATCAACTTTGTTTATCATTAAAAACATGTGTTTATCATTTTACTCTATCTCATACATATGATTAGCATCTTTGCATCATTTTGAGTTTCCATTTTCAAAAAGGAGATAAAGGGTTTCATGTAGATTCATCGTTCATAGAACTTTATAATCATCATGCATGTACTTAGAAGTTGAGAATTCTTTTTCAAATCAGCCTAATCAGAGGCATCAAATTGCACTTAATTGTTATCTCCTAATGCATTCTTAGGTATAGATTTGAGAGGAGAATTTCATGTTGTAAATATTATTGCTTAGCCTTAAAAGCATAAAGAGTGGTTGTAAAAGTTAATGTTAAGCCTAGAAAAGCATAGTGGTGGTTTGTCAGGTTAGAGGTGAAACTAAACCTCATATTGAGATAGTGAAAATCCGGGAGGGAAACCGGAAGTGGATGTAGGCACGTTGGCCGAACCACTATAAATTCTTGTGTTATAATGGTTGATCTTTTGCTTTCATTTTGTGATTGATGCTCATATGTTTAATGCTTATGTTGAATGAGTATATGGTTGTTGGTTTCTTTACTTCTTGATGCACAATTTAGAGACTTCACTTGTACTCAAGATAATTAACCTTCACCAAAGCATAATTGGCATTAGAAAATTAAAATCAGACTAGGTTTTTTAGCTCACCCTACTAAACCCCCCCTTCCCCCTCTAGGGTTCGGATCCTGGACTTTCAATTGGTATCAGAGCCTAGGTGCTCTTGATGAAGGTGTAGCAACCTAGAGTTAGAATCCTAGAGTGTGTTTTCATTTGTAGCAAATATGCAAGATCAATTGGGAGAAGGCAATGCCACCAACAGACCACCCCTTTTCAATGGAACACATTATCGTTATTGGAAGATTAGAATGCAAGTGTTCCTAAAATCTCAAACCCATAATGTTTGGAATATTATTGAACAAGGCTATCATCCTCCTACCACTGTTGAGCAAGATTCTGAAGGATATGTTATATCCATAAAATCCAAGCCCAAGAGAGAATGGACCCAAGGTGAAAAAGATAGGGTTAGTCTAAATGCTAAGGCCAAAAATGCATTATTTTGTACTTGTCGCTTGAAGAGTTCAATAGGGTAGTAAATTGCTCTACCGCTAAGGAAGTTTGAGATACTTTATAGACCACGCATGAAGGGACATATCAAGTTGAGATCCAGAAAATCCAAATGTTGACATCAAAGTTTGAGGATATAAAAATGCTTGAGGAAGAAACTTTTGATGAGTTCTACGCTAAGATCATGGAGATTGTCAACTCGCTCATTAGTCTAGGATAAAAGATGGAAGAATCTAAAGTAGTAAGAAAGATAATGAGATCTCTCCCAAAAAGGTTCAAACCCAAGACTATAGCCATAGCTGAAAGCAAAGATGTGGATAAGATCAAATTAGAATAACTTAAAGGAAATCTCCTTACCTTTAAACTAGAATTAGAAGTTCCCAACAAAAGAAAAGCATAGCTCTTGCCTCTCAACATAAGGAAAATGGTAGTGAGTGTGAAAGTGATAAAGA
Organism: Camphora micrantha; assembly: GCA_003546025.1. Classification (NCBI taxonomy): domain Eukaryota; kingdom Viridiplantae; phylum Streptophyta; class Magnoliopsida; order Laurales; family Lauraceae; genus Camphora; species Camphora micrantha. The sequence continues at coordinate 8,835,479 of QPKB01000011.1, read as the reverse complement.
CACTGCTTTGCTTACTAAGAAGCTCAAAAGGTTTTTCAAGAGCAAGAAGAACTTCAAAAATTCTGAGAAAAGAGTGGAAAATTTCAGAGGAACTCTAAGGGATCATTTGCTAAGAAGGATGTGCAGTGTTACAATTGTAAAGGATTTGGACACATTGCTCAAAATTTTTCCGCCCCTACAGAACCGGAAAAGAAAGACAAGAAATGAAAGAAAGTCTTGAATACAACTTGGGATGATGCTGAGGATGAATGTAGTGACAATGATGAGTATCAAAATGAAGAAGATAATGATAACTCCTCTAATTGGATTCTATTATCAATTAAAAGTATAGGGTACGAGATCTCCAGATTGGTCAACTCAATAAATCAGTCCAATAGTATGCAAAAACAAATAACTAAGCAGTGGAAAATAAACTCAACAAGCACACACCATAAGGACACCAGATTTAGCATGGAAAATCCTAACCGGGTGAAAAACCACTGATCCAAATTGGATCAATAATCAAGCACTATGAATCTCGCATATACAAGAAACTCAGATTTCCTCCCTAAATATCCCCTACCTAAAGACTAAAGTTATCTTGTGTCGCTTCACGCTTCAACGACTTCACACTGTTAATTGTAACAGACTCAATCCTGCGCTTGACTCCTCAAATCTTCTACGCAAGAAGATGATCGTATACATGGGATGTAGAAGAAAATGACTCTTTAGAGTACTTGGCAGTACAACTCTTCAATAAATCTCTAGAGAAAATTCCTCTCAACTAAATCTCTAATTCAGAATTTGAGAGATGATCTGTATCTCTTTGGGATGTGAGAAACTTCCAATATATAGCCTCAAATCTGTGCTTAAGACTCCTAATAATAATCGACTAAGAATATCAATTCATCTTAAACTTTAACTCAGAGTCCGGATCAAACTGGGCAACCTGCGCCATTCTCGCTATAGCGAGATTCACCCTCGCTATAGTGAGATGTGATTCTGCCATTTTTTGCTCTGACAACCTTTTGGCCTTACAACAATGGTTGGTTGAAGGAAATGAAATTCATAATACACAAATAGATGACAAAATAGGGGAAGAGAAAACAAAAGAAGAAGATAATGAAAGTGACAATCAACAACCATATGATGAGCTATATGAACTTTGTGAAACCTTAACTAAGAAAAATAAAATCTTGAAAGTTGAATCTAAAAAGCTTGTGAATGAATCAATTTTGAATGACAATGAGATAAGAAAATTAGAATCTAAGTTGACTACTTCTAATGAAAATCTAGCTAATGTTCAAAATGAAATTTCTAACTTACAATTAATGCTAGAATCCAGTCAACAAGAAACTAGATCTCTTCATTTGAAACTCATAAAAGGCAAATATGTTATTGATAAGTTTACTTTGGGCAATGATAAATTCTATCAAATGTTGGGCATGAACAAAAATTTTGGTGACAAGACTGGTGTCGATTTTGAATGTTTCCCTAGTAGTAAGAAGAATAGTTTCCAACACAAAACTAGGACATCTCTTACACCTGTAGATTTTAAATTTCCAACTCCTAGATGGACTTGTCATTTTTGCAATCATAGTGGACACTTACTTCCCTTGCCCTAAAATGATTCGATTATCTCTTAAGAAGTCTTCTAGATTGCCTTTTAAGTTTGCCCCAAAACATCTATCTCAAAATTCCTGAAGGCAACTTGGATTGAAAAAGAGAAAAGTGACAAGAGTCTCCTTGTTCAAATGGTGCTAAGGTTAAGGAAAACTCTAGATGGTTTTTGGATAGCGGATATTCCAAAATATGACTGGAGATCGATCTAGATTTATCTCCCTTGAGGACTATGAAGGAGGAAATGTATCATTTGGAGAAAACTGGAAGGCACAAATTATTAGAAAAGGTTGTGTTGGAGGTGATCAAATGCCTACCTTGAATGATGTTTTCCTTGTGGATGGTTTAAAGCACAATCTCTTGAGTATTAGTCAACTATGTGACAGAGGAAACAAGGTAGTATTTGATGGGCAAAGTGCTAAATGAGAAGTCTAACAAGGTGATACTAACTGGATTACGAACCAAAGATAACATTTATACCATAGAAGAATGTTGTAAAAATGAATCCATGTGTTTGATGTCAAAGGATCAAGAAAATCAATTGTGATGGGTCATATAAATTATAAACTGATGAAGATGTTATCCAAAAATGAAATTGTTAGAGGTATTCCCAAATTAGATGATTTAAAATCTGAATTATGCAAAGCATGTCAATTGGAAAAGAAAATCAAGAAAAGCTTTAAAGGATTAAAGGATATATCCTCTACTCGTCCCATTGAGCCCATTCATATAGACCTTATTGGACTGCACTTGTGCAGAGTATTGGTGGAAGAAAATTTATTTTGGTAATGGTAGATGATTATTCTAGATTTGGATGCCTAGCTTTGCTTCATGCAAAATCAGATGTGGTAGATTATATTATAAGAATTTGCAAGAAAATTCAAGTTGAGAATGATTGAAAAATTCAGAAGATAAGAAGTAATAATGGAGGAGAGTTCGAAAATGAAAAATTTGCTGACTTTTGTGATAGTCATGGGATTAGCCATCAATTTTCCACTCCAAAGAGCCCTCAACAAAACAAAGTGGCTGAGAGGAGAAATAGAGGTATTCAAGAAATGGCTAGGACAATGCTTAATGAGAAAAATGTTGCTCATAACTTGTGGGTTGAAGCGATCAATACTGCTTGATATTTTATTAATTAAGTTTATTTAACAAAGAATATAACAAAAACCCTTATGAGCTTTACTTCGGAAGAAAACCAAATAGAGGGTCTTGAACGTATTTGGAAGTAAGTGCTACATTCTAAGAGATAGTGAGCAGTTGGAAGAATTTGAACTTAGTCTGATGAAGGAAGCTTCTTAGGATACCCTAATAGGAGCAAGGCTTATAGAGTGTTCAATCACAAAACCATGACTCTAATGGGATTAGCTCATGTTGTCATTGATGAGACTAATCAGATTGGGAGAATCATTCGTGATGATGAAGGTGAGATCCTTGGAGAGCAGTCTACCCCCTCGAATATTGAAGATGATACTCCTACATCTACAATACCCATGAGGTTAATGAAGAATCACAATTTGGATAATATCATTAGAGATATCAAAAGTCGGGTCATGACGAGCAGACATGTTCATAATTTGTGTGCTCATTATTCATTTGTCCAACAAATTCAGCCTAAGAACTTCTCTGAAGCGGAAAAGAAAACTGAGTTGATTGATGCAATGCAAGAAGAGTTAAATCAGTGTAAAAAGAATGATGTTTGGGATCTTGTTCCTCTACCTTAAGGCAAACGTCCAATTGGCACTCTCACTTGTTTGAGATCCCTTCTCATCTCTTTTTTTTTTTTTTTTTTTTGTTAGATTCAGGACCCATCAGAATTTAATACCCAGCCATAAAATTTAGGATTAAATCATCCTAGGTGAGTCATTTACGTATGAAAAGTTCGGATTGTAATAAGTTTTTTAGACTTAGAAAAATTTATGCATTCAACTTGGAGATAGGATTTTTCTAGGATTGCATTAGTTTCATATAGGATTGCATTAATAGATTCATTCTTTCACAAAATTAGGTTTTAGGATTAAATCAGGAATTTAGTATAATTAATTAATAATTTGGTAGAAATAATTAGAATTTAGGTTAGATTAGGATACTAACATGTATAGCATTAGGGAACTAACATTTAGAAGTTTTTATTTTTATTCTCAGTCCTTTTTAGGAGATTTTCAGATTTGAAATAATCATAATTGTGATGAAAAGGAAATTCTAATTGGATTAAAAATCTTCAAAAATTGGGAATCTTAGGTTAAAAGTAGTCAAGTTAGGTTAGAAGTCTAACTAATTTAAAATTTTTCTCAATATGAATTACTTTGAAATATCTTAGATAATTGAGGAAGTTCTAGAATTAGAGAGTCCTAATTAATTAAAATTCTTTATTAGATTCTTTCTTTATCTTATTTGTCCTATGTATAATTTCAAGTGGGAAAGGAACATCTGAATTTCAAAACCACTCCCTGAGGATCCACCTATAAACAAGGGTTTGCACTTGGAGCTTGTACAATGTATCACCAGTCCACTAGATGCTTCTAGCTACCAGACTAACTCTAAATAAATGATGAATTGATGAAGGACAAAGTTTTCCCTATTATCTATCGATATCTTCCCCTTTGACTAGATTACTACAACTTTTAATGCGCCTATATTTCTCTACATCTTTTAATTTTTATTTTAAAGTATTCTTCCTTTTGGAAGCTCAATGGGCCCACAAATGGTATGGTATGACATTTAAAAAATTTGATAGATATGTTCGCATCATTACTTGAGGGTTTGGATACTTGTACGTGGTTGTTTTTATTCTTTTTAAATATTGATATTAAGGGTAATTTGGTCATTTATATAACAAGTGGAATATGCTCCATCCAACCAAAATCAAAATTTGAGATAATTAGGAATCATGCAAATTTTATGTAAGAATTGTTATGGATTTAGTGGAACAGCCAATCCTATGGGTTCTAGGGTTGGCTCGAAAAAATTTAGGGCCTAAAGCAATAATCTTAAATGAGGTATTTTCTATTTTTTAATATTATTATAAATTTTTTATTTAAAATTTATTTTTTGCTTTTGGTGATGCAAAAATACTAAATCAGGGTAACATTTGGCCCAAGAAACCAGAAACCACAGCCCATCCCATTCACCACTTCATCTTCTTCGTCAAATTACAGGATAGTTCTAGCCATTATGCTATTTCGTGGAAGCCCACAATATTGGAAAGGAAAGGCTAAAAAATGATGTAAGCTTTCAACGATGCATAGACCCTAGTTATGGAGAAGCTCAAGGGCTTTTAATAGTGTGTCTCTGAACCTACCCACATCAAGCTTTACACTTTGCTTTTCCAGGTAAATAGACCAAAAAACATCCCATCCTCGTTTACCCGCTGAAACGGGATCCACGGAAGGTTTGGTTCCTCTCTTCATCAATTGTACAGTATCGTCATGTGGATAATGTTCTGTAAGAGTGCTCTCTTTTCCTCTATCTTATATTCCAAGTACCTTATCTTCATATTCACGGAAGGCTCTCCATAACAATTTCCAGCAACCCACTCTGTCTCACCTAAAGGAAGCACTTGAATCAATACTGCATTAGTAGGAAGGAAAAAAACATTGGTTAGCCCAGCCCCATGAACACCCATCAGCACATCACACGAATTAACGATTTGGGAGATTTTCGTGAAGGACACCCCGAAATCCAGGTCTGGAATAACGACTTTATACCCCAAGCTTTTGGCCATTTCGGCTATTTCTCCAACGTTTGTGAAGGTCCGAGCAGTCTTGTTTCTTGATACAATCATATGCCTTGGTTTTTTACCCCATCATCTCCAATGGTAATTGCAAAGTCTCTCGCCATAGAGTAGGAGTTTCTTAAGAGCTTAATGAAATCATGGATGGAGTACCCATTTGGATCTCTTGAAGGTTCGATGCTCAGCTCCTAGTGACATCTAAGACCGACCAAAACATTGGAAAAACAATGCACTTGGTGGTCATGGTCGAAGTTGATGATCTCGTACTTGGAGAGCTGTTTTAGGATCACATGGTATTTCTCAACCCACCAGGGTTTAAAGTTGGTGATGAGGAATTGTATATCTCCATTGTACTGCCGGGAAGTGATGAAGAGAGGAACCAAGACGTCAGCGAAGTCATGGAAGTAGTTGCCTATGTGTCCTGCTGTGGAGAAAACTAGAGCGGGCATGATGTAGTGCAGATTGAAGTAGATGAATACATGGATGCATTGGATCAAAGTAAAGCCCACCGTGCAGCGCCCAAGCCCAAATGGTATTAGGCGAAATTCGGGTCCCGAGGTCGGAATCGCAAATGGAGCCCCATTCTGAAAAGGAAACGGCGAGATCTTCAAAATCCATTCCATGAAATGGTCTCCTTGATTTTAGGCCGAATTCTATCGTTTAGGCCTCGGAAAAGGCATTTTTCCATTCTTGGCAAATTCTTGTTTTTGTAATAACTCAAGTTTAGAAGTTAGAATCGCGTCCCGTCGGTTCTACCTTCACTCCAGCATTCATTATTAGTAGTTTCTATGATCGGTAGGATTTTTGCCATTTTTGGCAGATTTGTCAGATTTCGTGTTTTGTGAGATTTAGGGTTAATTCCCTATATATCTTATTGTAATCCAAAATGCAAGGTAGTTTTTGGGAATAATATTGAATTTTTATTTCAGAGAGTTTTCTATTTCCCTATTATCTTGGTATTCATGGAATCAACAAAAAAATAGTTGTCAATCGTTCCTGATATTATTCTTTGAGAATAATCAACATTTTTTATGGAAGATTGTGTATTAGGAATCATCCATTAACGTTCGCTGCATCAGGGCACACTATGGTATATAGAACAGTTTGGAGCTTGATACTGACCTGTCAATGATTTCAATGACAATTCCGTTATAGAAGACATAGTTGAAAGTTCTTCCTTTCTAGTATAGGGTTTAATCTTCCATGTGTCATTTTCCGGATAGTGACCCGTTTGAGATGAAGAAACAAGAAGAATCTCTAAGGAATTCGCATGAATCCTGATATCTCTGTTCATTTCGCAGAAATTCGATCTTGGCTTTGAAATGTCGGACGTGAAGTTGCTTGGAAAGATCTTCTTCTCGCTCTTAGCCCCATCACAACAACAGAAAAAACAGATGAGATTCAGAAAGCCACGCCCAAACGTAAGTAGACGAGTCAACTCAGGCGAGTGACTCAAAGTGAATTTCTCTCCTGAGGATGTGCGTAGAAATTTTCCTACGTGAAACTTCATACAGTACGTTAATACAGGGTCTGACTTCTTCATTAATGTCAGCGGAGTAGTTTCACGCAAGAGAAACCTGTTTGGATTATTTACTTGTACAGTGTATTGAATTGAAGATCCAAATTAAGAAGCATGAAAAGAAGAGAGGTCAAATAAATAGTACTAGATTTCAAAATTCATCTACTTGACCTTTTGTGATGTACAAAAGAAGATGGATTTTTTTGTGATTTACCGGCTTTTGACCACTTTTTCTATTAAAAAAAAAAGGGCAATTACCAAAAAAATCCCTAAATAATTGGAAAGACCCAAAAGGGTCCTCCAAACCATGAAACCCCCAAAAATTCCTCGAATAATGTTCACACTACTTTTCATAAAATTATTTTGCCCGCAACAACTTTAAAAATAATTTTTTTTGTCGCGCACTACTTTACACAAAATTCACTCGAGCGAACTTCAATTCGCTCGAGCGAACCCTTCACAAGATTTCTTCGCTCGACCTAGAGTCCAGATCGCTCGAGCCATCAAGGTTCTTGAATGAAAGTTTTGAGGACAGAAAGTAGGTCGCTCGAGCTAACCATATGATCTCTCGAGCGAACCCCTCACACAACCATGATCGCTCGACTGCCCTTTTACATCACTCGACTCAAGAAGTTTTTGCGTTGAACGTCTGTAAACAGAGAGTAGTTCGCTCGAACGAACTCTCTGTTCGCTAGAGCGAACCTGGGCGCAAAATTAGAAACCTGCCGGGAACTTTCTTCTATTTTGTCTCAATATACAATTACTAATTGTAATTAAATTTGCAACCCTTGAGGCACGAATTAAGGCCTATATATAGCTTTTATCTCTCTATTCAAAGTCACCTCTCCAATAAACAAATTTCTTAGAGAGAACTTGAGAGATCCATCTTCCCCCAAGGCTATCATCTTATGTGTTGAAGTTTCAAGTTTTGGATTCATGCTTCATTCTAGTCGCTCAGGGGTACACACAAATTGAAGGAATTGATTTTGATGAGATTTTTGCCCCGGTTGCTAGACTTGAATTAGTGCGATTGTTGCTTGCTATTGCTTGTTTTCTGAATATTAAATTGTTTCAAATGGATGTAAAAAGTGCTTTTCTGAATGGTTTCTTGAATGAGGAAGTGTATGTTGAACAACCAAAAAGATTTGAAGATCCTCATTTTCCAACTCATGTTTACAAACTGCGAAAAGCTTTCTATGGTTTGAAGCAAGCACCAAGAGCTTGGGCGAGAGGTTGACAGACTTTCTGATTGAAAATGGGTTTCTGAGAGAATGTGTTGACAAGACCTTGTTTATCAAAAGAGACAAGAACAATATTGTTATTGCACAGGTCTATGTTGATGATATCATTTTTGGTTCGATGTCTGAATCTTTGTCTAAAAAGTTTGTTGAAAGTATGTCAAGAGGATTTGAAATGAGTATGGTTGGAGAGCTGTCCTTTTTCCTGGGCTTACAGATTAAGCAAACTCCTTTTCGTTTTTTCATCTCTCAGCCAAAATATGCCAGGGAATTGCTGAAAAAGTATGGAATGCAATCTTCAAAACATGCTAGGACTCCGATGAGCACTACTGTCAAAATCAGTCTTGATGTTAATGAATCGGATGCTGAGGAGAAAATGTACAGAAGCATGATAGGTAGTCTTCTCTACCTTACTGTTAGTTGTCCCGACATTGCTTATAGTGTCGGAGTTTGTGCAAGATATCAGGCGAAGCCAAAGTTGTCTCTGAAAGTCCGGGATCCTTACCCTAGAGGGGAGGGGGGGGGGGGGGGGGGGGGGTGGATAGGGTGATCTATACTTAATGACTAATTATGGCCAACTTTAATTTCTTAACAATCAACTAGTCACATGTAATGATTAACATACAATATGCGGAAGCTTAAACAAAACAATCACCACAAAGCAAACACCACTATAGAAGGATTTATAGTGGTTCGGCCTCAATGCCTACATCCACTACCGGCTTGTGATCCAACACCCCACCGGATTTTCACAATTTATGCTTTCAAAAGGCTAAGCAATAACCTTTACAATATACTTTCCAAGGCTAAGCAATAACTTAACAATGTTATTTTTCTAGGCTAAACAACAACCTATCAATGTGCTTTTCTAGGCTAAGCAATAACCTCTACACTATGCTTTTCTTAGGCTAAGTAATAACCTTTACAAGTGATGATTTCTCAAATAAGTGTCTACACAAACACTATAAGAGATTACAATTAAAGCTCAATTTAATTGCCTCTAAAATAGGCGAATAAGAAAGTTAAATTAAACTCACACAACACTCTATGAAATGCTAAGATGAATGCTCATGAAGTGTGTGTGTGAAAACTTCAATCAAGTTTAAAACGAAGGCTCAATTAATATATGCTTAATGCATTTTAAAGTTTAAAGCACACAAAGATTTGATTGAAGTGAAATGCAAATCACATGTACAAAATACTAACTTGTTGATGATATGAAAATCAAAAGCTCATAAGTTGTATAAAATTAATTATGTCTAAACATGTGATGCATGTGCAATATTGTTTTCAAAAACAAAAGTTTAACTAAGGTTCAAATGAATGAAAATAATAATATGATTCAACCAAGTAAATGAAACATGTTATAAAAGAAATCAAAGGATTTGACAAAACATGTTTTATAAAGTTTTAAAACAAACTTGGTTTGAAATCAAGGATAAAGAATCCAATCCAACTTAAATCAAAGATTAAGAGAAGTGATGGATTCAAGACATCATAGTTAACATGCTAAAATTAATTTACCAATAATTTAAACAAGGCATGAAACATATGATAAATAAAAGTAAAGCTTACTTAGAGATTTAACTTCATTAATCCAAGCTTTAAATTTACTAATGACCCCTTGGTCTCTCTTAATTCATTCCCCTTTTTCTTGCCTCCAAACACCTCAAGGAAGGCTCTTTTATCTTCTTTGATCAACAAGTTTTTCAAGGAAATGAACCTCATTTTATACTCAAAAAATGAGTTCTGGTGTGTCCCCGGTCGACCCCCATTATAGCCCGGTCGACCTGGCCTTAACGGTCAAAAATCTGACCGTTTGAAAAAGTAGCCCAGCGGCTCTTTTCCCAGTCGACCCGCAGTGTGCGCGGTCGACCGGGTCCATGGGCTCGGTCGACCGAGCACACTGCAGGTCGACCTGGGCCGAGGGACTAAATTCCCAAAAAATGCATATTTCAAAGATTTTTCTTGTGGGGACTTTTGGGCCATTAAATTAAGCTTGGAATCATGATTTTAAATCATTCTAAGAGGATTAAAAACATGAAACATAAAAAGCCTAAAAAGATTTGAAACTTTTAAAACCATTGGCTAGCTTGATTTATAAAACATCTTTTCAAATTAAATGCATCCAAGATTAAAAACAAAACATGCATAAATCAATAGTTCTACAAGTCTAAAAAACAATGCATGTGTAAATTAAGATTTTAACATTTTCTAAATCAATGCATGTGTGAAAATTCAAATGATGATTAAAATGATAATGCATCCATCAAATTGCAATATACAAAATCCCTAACAGTCTCATGTTCATGATGTGAAAAGAATTTTTAAATACATTGGTGGGACTGTTGAGTATGAAATTTGGATGTCAAAAGACACCAACACAAACATTGTTGGTTATTCTGATGCTGATTGGGTTGGATGTGTGGATGATAGAAAAAGTACTTCTAGAGGATGATTTTTTGTTGGAAATATTCTGGTTGCTTGGCATAGTAAAAAGCAGACTTCTACTTCTTTGTCGACTGCTGAGGCAGAATATATTGCTGCAGGAAGCTGTTGCACACAGATCCTTTGAATGAAACAAATGCTGTAGGATTATGGAATTGAGCAAGAAACAATGACAGTCTTCTGTGACAATCAGAGTGCTATTGATATTTCCAAGAATCCTGTCCAACATTCTTGCACTAAGCATATAGATATTAGGCATCATTTCATTCGTGATCTTGTGGAGGAAGGAACAATTGCTTTACAACATATTCCAACTGAATCTCAATTTGCAGATATCTTCACAAAACCTTTGGATGCAACGCGGTTTGAATCTCTAAGAAAATCTTTAGGGATTTCTCTTATTCCCTACACTCCATAAATTTTTTTTTTTATTTAAGTGCACACTCAATCTTTCACATGACCAAATTTTTTTTTTTTTTTTGCACTGCATGAATCGTTTTCAATTCTCTCACTGCTATCTCCATCTTTATCTTTGAGAGATGTCGTGGCAATAAGGTTAAACCAGAGGACGAGGGCTACCTATGAATGTGAGTGAAAGCTTCCATTTGATTAGTAATTTTCATTTGGAGAAGGCTACCGTGTTCAATAGTGTGAAAGTCACCCATGATCATTTAACCTGTCCTCGGATTGATTCAAAAAAAAAAAAAAAAAAAAAGGAGAACAAAGGAAAAGTTAAATATATATATATATAAAGTTTAAATAAAAAAAAAATGAAGGAAACTATTTTGCTCAACTTTTTGTTGATGGGTGTGCTCCCTATGCAACAATTTTGTTCATTTCAAGGAGAATAAGAGGGAGTGGTTCACACAAGTTTCTTTTCTTTATTGTTCTTTTGTTCATATTGTTCACCTTTTCACTTTGTACTTAAGTTTATAAAAATTTCTACAGTGACTAGTTTTCACTGTTCATGGAGAGATTTGACCAAACAATGACAGTTAGAGAATTTTTTCCACGCCGCATTCAAAGAGTTCAAACCCTTGGCAGTTCACTAGAGCGAACACTCAAGTTTGCTCTCCCACACTTTAGCTCAATCTTCATCTCATATTACTCCTCCTGTTCAAGGTGCGGCTGTGCCTGCTGCTCAAGATGAGGAAATGCCTGCTGGTCAGGGGGAGCCACAACAGCAGATTGACAGAATAGATTTGTTAGAAGCACAAGTGTAGGGATTAAGTGTGCAAATTAACGAGGGATTTGCTACAGTAATTGGAAGATTCAATTTCATCGATCAAGCTCTTCCTGAAATCCTTGCAAGGCTGGGCCATGGCCATCAGTGACAATCTTCTGAATTGTTTTATCTTTCATTTTGTTTGGAACTTTATTCCTTTTTTTTTTTTTTGAGTTGTTACTAACTTTTTACTGATTTGATAGTATTTTTGCTGATGTTTAAGTTCCCTTAATCTGCTTCTCACTTTCCTTGCTCTAGGCACTTCTCCCACTTTGTTAGTTTTAATGTTTTATCTTTGACAATTTATGTCCAAAAAGGGGGAGATTCATTAGATTTGCTAAATTAATCTTTACTTATCCCAAATACAATCTTTTGTGCTTGAGCAATATTTTAGTTCAGCTGAGTCTTTGGTATTGAATGAGTATAATTTTTTGTGTGATAGGTGTTTTGTCCATGAATTGCCGAAGGGGGAGATTGTTAGGATTTTAGGTTGGCTAATTCATTGGGTAATGGACAAAACCGGGATTCTTTAAGCTTGTTTTTTGTTTAGAAAAGGACTGCCCAAGATCATCAATGAAGAAGTTCGTTTGAAGGAGGAGTTTCTCAAAATCCTGGAACTGACAGAGTTCGCTTGAGCGAACTTCAATTCGCTTGAGCGAACCCTTCACAAGATTTCTTCGCTCGACCTAAAGTCCAGATCGCTTGAGCCATCAAGGTTCTGGAATGAAAGTTTTGAAGACAGAAAGTAGGTCGCTCGAGCGAACCATATGATCGCTCAAGCGAACCCCTCACAGAACTATGATTGCTCGACCCATAAAGTTTCTGCGCTGAACGTCTGTAAATAGAGAGCAGTTCGCTCGAGCGAACCTGGGCGTAAAATTAGAAACCTGCCCGGAACTTTCTTCTATTTTGTCTCAAGATACAATTACTAATTGTAATCAAATTTGCAACCCTTGAGGCACGAATTAAGGCCTATATATAGCTTTTATCTCTCTATTCAAAGTCACCTCTCCAATAAAGAAATTTCTTAGAGAGAACTTGAGACATCCATCTTTCCCCAAGGCTATCATCTTATGTGCTAAAGTTTCAAGTTTTCGATTCATACTTCATTCTACTCTTCTGATATAAAGACATCTTGAAAAGTCTTTCAAGGTAGTTGGTTCAAGCACGGTGAAGGTGTACGACAAGCAGTCGGCAAGATCGCGCAGTTCTTAGGTTGAGTTAACAACTAGGAAAGGGTTGTGAGTATCTCTTGTAACTTTTAATTCATATTGTGCTTAGTTGTCTGTTGGCCTAGACGATAAGGCCCATGGTTTTTTCCCGAGTAGGGTTTTCCACGTAAAAATCCTGCGTCCTTCTCTCTTTGTGGTTTGATTGTTTTTAATCTGGATTAGGGTTAATTATTAGTTTAATCACGTGTGGATTGATATTCGATAAAGATCAGATTATTGGGACCTCCGCCTGTGTTAAGGTAGAAATCTAAATTTTCAATATTAGGAAAAAAAGGTACTAAAACTAATCAAAATGATCCTAGTTTCAATGGGTTTGGCACATCGGTTATTATAGGTATAAATGAGTTATAAATGATGAAACCATCAGATTTGGACCCAACTGAATAAATCACCTGTTCCAACCGGGCTTCCAAGTAAGGTCTCAGCTCACAAGGAGAAAACAAAAGAGTGCTATGCATCCGAAGAGAGTCCGTAATCTGGCATTGGAATGCTCAAATAGGCTTAAGCTCTTAACAAACTTCTAGTGATAACAAAGAGCCATCATCTTGGTGCTTTGCTTCTCCCTGATTTAATCAATAAGTCGCTCAAAGGATTTATGAAACTCATGGTAGAAATGCAATGGGGGCAAGTATAAATATACTACAGAGTAGTTCACTTCCTTTCAATGGTCCCCACCAATTACTTTTGCAAATTTGATGGTTTTGTTCCTTGATGAATTGAAAGAAAAAGATCCTGAAAGTTTTTGGGGGCTATCAGAATGGATCACTAGTTCTAATTTAATCAATCAATGCAGTGGAAATAAACCAATCAAACAATATAAAACTAGCTATCTACCAAGCAATTACTACAAGAAGGCAGACACAATATTTAGCATGGAAACCCTATTCAAAGAGAAAAACCACGAAACAGAAATCAAGAGTTCACGAACAGTTACAAGATATACTCACAAGCTCCTTTACCTTAGTTTGTACCTAGACCTAAGGACTGTAGTTGTTCTTCCAAAGAATCTACTGTACGACATCCACCGTGCCCCGTCCTCCTTACTTGATCTCCTTGCACCTTATCAACTAAGATGATCAACCTTCTACAAGAAAGGTAGAAGCAGCAACAACCTTCTAGAGCATCGCTTCAGAATAGTCTCTCAATGGCTCTAGAGAATAAACTCTCTCTAAGATATCTCTGACTCGAATTAATGAGAGTAGTGGTCTCTATGATAACTTCTAGGGTTGAGAGTAACACCCTATTTATATAGCCCCAAATTCGTGCCTAAGACTTAGAGCACAAGTAGGACTCAAATTGGGAAAGAGTGTCTTAGAATGAAACAATTTCGTCTAGAAACTGGAGACTTTCCCGTTTTTAGCGCACCTGTCCAATCGATTGGACAGCCCAGATAACTAGATGTATAAGTAGTCCGATCGATCAGACTGAGGCTCCGATCAATCGAGCCTGGAGGATTTTGCCCTATTCTCTTTTCTTTTATCCTTCGCTTCAGCTCTTCCAGCGACACAAATAGTCCATTCTAAAATAAGTTAGAAACTACAACTCGATGGACCCAGAGTTTTGTCCAACCCATGAATTAGCTAACACAAAAATACTAACAGATCCAGAGGTTGACCTCTGAGATCAGACAACCTACCTCTTTTTTTTTTTTTTGCTCCCTTGGGTGAGAATTGATGGTTGTGCATATCATTCTCAAAACATTTTACCAACCATTACCTTAAGTGGAATTTGATTTTAAGAGACTTATTTTAAGTGGAATTCTTCTCCATCTTCTTCTTCGTTTTATTTTTGTTTGAAAAAGGCCTAGGGTAAGGCTTGGGGTTTCTTGGAAGGAAATTGCAAAATTTCCTTTCTAAAACTAATTTGGGCCAAATTTTCCAAAATCTGCCGAAATCAGCCGATATCCACTGAAATCAGCTAAAATTCCCAAAATCGGCCGAAATTGGCCAAAAATTTGGAAAAAGGTTGTGGAGGGTTGATTTGTTTCAGTTTAAGGACCAAAACAAAATTTCTTGGGAATTTTGTCTGAGACGAAATAAATTTCACAACTATGAGCGGCATCTTTCATTCTGAGCAACATTTCATTTCTCTAGTGAATTGGTTTGATTCTCTGTGAAGTTGTTCTAGCTGTTCTAATTTTTGAGAGAAATAGTTCCTCAGTTCCATATGGCTTCTTAGGGGGCCTTTTTTACATGTTGCTGGCACATTGTTGGTCCGGAGGTCATTACAGTTGTTACTCATTTCATCACTTCCAGAAGGCTTTTGAAAGAAACCAATGCCTACTTTCTTTCCCTTATTCCTAAAAACTAGGCTCCAATCTCCTTTTCAGATTATAAACCAATCAGCCTCTTAAACTTTACGCACAAATTATCTCCAAAATCCTAGCTTTTAGGCTCTCAAAAATTCTCCCCTTCCTCATCTCCAGTCATTAGTCCGCTTTTGTCACAGGTAGATCCATTCATCATCATGTTGCTTTAGCACATGATCTCCTTCAAAATCTGAAGTCCAAAATCAGTGGTGGCTCCATTTACTTGAAGTTGGATATCTCAAAAGCCTTTGATAAGTTGTAATGGAATTTTCTTTTTCAGGGCTCTCCACTTCTTTAAATTTTCCTCATATTGAATTAACCTGATGAGAGAGCTGGTATGTACAAGTAGGGGTTCTGTCCTAATCAACAAAAGCCCATGTGGATTCTTTGCTTCTAGCTATGGCCTGCGTCGATGGCATCGTTGTCCCAGTCACTCCCCTCTCTACTCCCTGTTATTTGCTTTACACAGATGACATTTTGCATTACCTCAAGGCAAATAAAAGAGGTCTAAGTAGACTTACGGATCTTCTAAAGCTTTATCAGGACTCGTCTGGGCAGAGTTTCAATCTATTGAAGAGTAGTCTGTTCCTGAGAGAGTGTTTACCAAGGAAAGCATTGATGGTTACTGGTCTGTTTCACATCCCTGAAGCGTCTCTGTCCTCTACCTATCTTGTAGTTCCCTTATTTTTTGGAAGTTCCAGACACTCCCATTTTGATATAACGTTGGTCTACTGCAGATCTAAGCTTGAAGGTTGGAAGACAAGGTGCATTTCTTTTGCAGGGAGGCTGATATTAGTCAAGCATGTCCTCTCTTCTATCCCCCTCCACATTTCTCTAGCTATTCCAATCCCTGTTAAATCCTATAAAGTGATAGAGAGGCTCATGAGGAATTTCTTATGGTTAGCTACTCCGAATAAATCTAAAAGCAATTTTGTAAGATGGGATCTAGTTTGTCTCCCCAAAGCTGAAGGTGGCCTAGGTTTGCGCAGGTTGAAGGATTTGAATGCAGCTTGTCTGTTGAGATTGGGCTGGTCTACAGCCACTTCTGATTCTCTTTGGGCTAGGTGACTCCATTCCAAATATGTCAGGAGTTCTTCTATTTGGAATCCAAGGAATCTGAAGGCAGGGTCTTGTAACTGGAAAAAAAATTAGAAGCCTGTCCTCTTTCCTTCAGTGTGATAGCAAATGGATGGTGGGGATAGGGATAGGGACTTCCATTAGTCTGTGGTTTGATGATTGGTTGGACAGGGACTCAATTGCCTCTAGATTTCCCAATCTTTTTTTCTTCTAATCTGACTAGGTTACTGATATCATTAATCAAAACTCTTGGAACATCCTTGCTGATGAGAGCCTAAAAGATACATTTTAGGCCCCTCAATGAGGACTTGGTTATACCATCGGATGAGTTAATTATCTTAATTATGTTATTTTATTTTTGGGATAATAACAAATTACCTATCTGAACTTTTCCTGTATTTTAAATCACCCCCATGTAGTTTGGTATTTTGTACCAAACCTACCTGTACTTTAAATCACAATGCAACTAAAGATGGCCGTGACGGAAAAGATGGAATGACGAAATTACCCCTCCATATATGAATCACGTCTCGCCCTTTTCGATAATTTTGGCTTTTTTCGCTTGCGGTTTTAAGGTTCGTTGTTGGAGAGGTGATATTGGGAGAAACCACTTAGGGTTCTTCATTCGTGAGGAGGATTTGGGAGAAACTGACCCTCCTTCAAAAAGCGATCTAGATTTCGGAGATTCGATCAAGAAGTTTCAACGATTTCAAAGGTATGTATACTCTCAAACCCCCCTTAATAATGTCTGATGCCGAGGGTTTTGGGGTTAGGGTTTTGATAGAAAAGATATTCCCTACGTGCATGGATTGTAAAGTTGTTGATGGTGTTTGTGCTATCTCTATGTGAAATTTGCATTAGAAAATTGTCTTTTTCTGTGTCTTATTTTAGTGAATGGGGATGGGTTTTTCGACTACTTTTAGTGGATGTATGACTTTTCTTTGTTTGATATAGTGATGTGTGAAAATGGTCCCCTCTTGTGCTATCTATTTCATCTTTTTTCATATTTTTATGAATGTTGGTGGAATAGGATCCCCACCTGTCTGCACTATGTCGGCTGATTCTCAACCAAATAACACCCAATTTTCACAAGAGGGGACCACAGTGACAATTTTTTTTTCTTAATGTCTCTTTTTGTTTGCATAGTAAAAATGGAGACCACAGCCAGATAGCACCCAATTGTATCTTTCTGTCCGCACAATTAAAATGGAGGGGACCACAATGACAAAACATTTTTTTTACATCCATGGTTTTGTCAAACACCCAATTTTCTATGTGATTGTACATGAATTTGCCTCAAATAAATTTCATTTACATGCAGATGTCGTTTGATGAAGTGACAGTACGATTTCACCATGGTGGTTATTTTACAGAGCCACCAAATAGTGTATACATTGGGGGTGTGGTGGATGAAATTACTGATTTTGATGTTGATAAAGCATCATTTTTTGAGTTTAGGGATTATGTGATGGAATTAGGGTATCCAGCAAACAGTATAATGTATTTTAAGGTTCCAGACTTGGGTTTTGATGATGGTCTGAGGCAGATTGAATCAAACAAAGATGTAGTTGATCTATTAGAACATTATAAGAGAAGTGATGCGTTGACTATTTATGTAGAGAGGGGACATGAGCCTTTGATGGTTGTGTCATCTAAGGGGAAGGTCTTGATGCAAAATATTCACAGCAAAGGTCCTTTGAAGCAGTTACCTACAACAGAAGTTGTATCAGGTAGTAGGAAAGTTAACAGTGAGGAGGACTATGCTGCTGATGTTGAGGATGAAGGCGGTGATGACCAAGATTAGCAAGAAGGTCATCGTGATGACTCTAATGATGATGACAGTGAGGTTGAGAGTGATCACATCAGATTAGATCCTGATGAGCCTCCAGAGTTATATGAGGATGTTGAGAAGGCTGATGATGAGGATATCTTCAGAGGATATCGTGAGAATGAATCACAACCTCATGAAGCTGAGGGTGTGGAAGGAGAACAGACTCAAAACCAACAAGTACCAGTTGATGAGAACAGGATGACAGATGCTGAAGATGAGGATAAGCTTCAATCATTGTGTAGTTCATCTGATGAGAACAATAGGCCGAAATTCTCTAATTTTAATGAGCTGACTGATATGGGGAATCATCAACTCAAGTTGGGTATGATATTTGCAAGTCCTCAAATATTCAGAAAAGCGCTTGTTGAATGGACTGTAAGGCAGGGCCATGGCATTAAATATTTGAAAAATGAGAACAAGAGAATTACAGCTGTTTGTAAATATGATTGTGGATTTAGGATTCATGCATCACCCATGCAGGGTGAGAAGACATTTCAAATTAAGACATTCAAGCCCGATCATACATGTAGTATGAAGTTTAAAATTCATTTGGTCACTTCCAGCTATATAGCTAATAAATACCAGCAAAGAATGAGTAACGATCCGAAATGGTCAATCCCTGCAATGCAAAAAGAGCTGAGAAGAAATTTGAAGGTTGATTTATCGAAGGACAAGTTGTATAGAGCGAAGAGGAAGGCAGCAGATAACATCTCTGGAGATATTAGATTGCAGTACACTAGATTGAGGGACTACTGTGTCACTGTCTAAAAGTACAATCCAAATACAAGTTTATTTGTAGTGACACAAAGACCTCACATGGATTGAATTCCATATTTTCAGAGATTGTATGTCTGTTACGAGACACAAAAGGTCGGGTTCGTTAATGGATGTAGACTCATAATTGGTCTAGATGGGTGCTTCCTCAAAGGTATTTATGGTGGAAAAGTACTGGCTGCAATAGGTAGAGATGGGAAGGAGAATATGTTTCCAATTGAAATGGCTGTTATAGGGGCTGAGAATATGGACTCATGGACTTGGTTTTTGAGATCATTGATTGGTGACATTGGAGATGGGGGTGACATGGGCTAGATTTTTATGTCTGATAGACAGAAGGGGCTTGATGCAGCATTTGAGATAGTTGTTCCTACTGCTGAAATTAGACACTGCTTGAAGCATATGTATGATAACTTCAAAAAACTTTTCAGAGGAAAATTGTTGAAAGATGCTAAGTTGGCTGCAGCATCATGTGGATCACCAACAGAATTTGATAATAATATGCAGAGGGTCAAAGAGATGGACCAGGTTGCATATAATTGGCTGATAACTGCTAATCCAAACAGATGGGCTAGGTCTCATTTTTCTACAAGGGCTAGATGTGATGGATTAACAAACAACCTCTATGAGTTTTTCAACAGTTACATACTTGAAGCAAGGGAGAAACCAATAGTTGGTTTGCTTGAGTGTGTGAGGAGGAAGTTGATGAACAAAATTCAAGTGAAGTTGAGATGAATGACTAAATATGAAGGCACAGTTTTTCCGGGGATATTGGAGAAGTTGGAAAAGAATAAGAATGAAAGTAGACATTGTTTTGCCAATTGGTCAGGCAGAGGTGAGTTTGAGATTGATTGTTTTGACAAAGCTTTTGTTGTTAACATTGAAAGTAGAACATGTTTATATAGAATGTGGGATTTGACTGGGATACCTTGCAAACATGCTATAGCATATATATACATGAATCAAGAAAGGCCTGAAGATTACATTCATGCATACTACATCAAAGAGATGTATTTGAGAGCATATACTGGCATGATACACTCAGTACCTGGAATGCATGATTGGATAGAAAGTGGAATGGAAGCAGTTGGTCTTCCTTTGTATAGAAGACCTGTAGGTAGGCCAAGGAAGTTGAGGAGGAGGGATCCAGATGAGTTTCCCAATTCCAGTAGAGTTTCTAGAATGAATAGAAAAGTGACTTGTGCTAAATGCTTGAAAACAGGCCATAATGCAAGGTCTTGTAAGGGACCAGTACATCCCAATTCAAGACTCTTTAGTTCTGGATCAAGTTCTCAGCCTCAGCAAAGTTCTCAGCTAGCTTCTCAGCCTCAGCCAGGTTCTCAGCCCTTGCCTGCTTCTTAGCCCATGCCAGCACACAGGGTACCTTTTCACCCTTGTGATTTTTTTCTTCTAACTATAGTATATGCATGTTCTCACTATGGTCTTTAAATTCTGATTGGTCAGAGAAGAGTCATACAATCTTCTTCTCAGCCAAACCCATCAACAAGAAATGCCAGTAATAGAGGGAAGTTACATGCAGGTAGAGGGCGGACTAGAGCAGGAAAACGGAGCTCAACTTGTTGATGATAACAGCCACGTACTATTTTAGCCAAAACTTTTTTTGGATGATGTTGTGTCACTGATGGTGACTGTATTAAAAAACTTTGTTTTTTGGATGATTGTTTGGATTTGGATTATCATTTCTATTGTTTGGATTTGGGCCATAATGTCAGGTCTTGCAAGGGCCAAATGTGTTTCTAGTTTTTTGTTTACTGTGTGGATGATGATGTTTCCAGTTTTGTAGTTACTATTTGGATTATGTTTCCTTTTGAGTTTGTTACTGTTTGGATGATGACAGTTTTTTGTTCACTGTGTGGATGATGATGTTTCCAGATTTTAGTTACTGTTTGGTTGATGTTTCCATTTTAATTTGTTACTATTTGGATGATGACAGTTTTTTGAAACTGTTTGGATGAGATGTTTCCACATTTTTTGTTATTGGAAGGATGATGATGTCCCCATTTTCATTGTATTTCCCAGAGAAGGGATTTTTTTTTTTTTTGTTAGTGTTTTCTTATTACAGGTTAATTAAAGTTCATAAAAAAATAGTCATTGACAAACAAACAACACCAACCCATTTTCTATTATATTCCAGATGATACATATGATCATGGTAATTCCAACCCATCTACAGGAGTCCAAGATATCAGTAGATAACACATGAACAACACAAACAAAATTCCGAGCCATGTCCCCAGCAGCACACGTAGATAACATCTTTCCCTTCGACAAGCTGACTTCAGTTCCCTTTCCAACACATCAATTTTATCCAATAGCTTTGGCACAAGCTCCATTTCTCCATCAACCCATTCAGAAAGTCCACACGCTAGCTGGATCTGAGAAAAAAATGAAAAAAATACATTAATACTACCATGGTTGACCAGAAATTGAGAAGATCAAACAGATGGGTCAAAGCATAACCCCATATAATGCACAGCCAAGAAACCTCCTCCCCATGTTTCGATGTGTTCGGGAAGTTCTCAAAGCAGCCCTATCCCCGCAGTGACAGTAACGAATTTCACCATCAAATTAAGAGCTTTGACCACGAGAAAACTTGGTATATGAGTTTGAAGAGGAATGCACTTGATATGGCTGACGAAGATTACTGACAGCTGCTCACAGATTGATGGCTTGAAGAAGACGACTGAGAGCTGCTCCTAAGCTCATGGGTGAAGCAACCAACCACCCAGACTTATATCCTTTCTATCCTCTTTTTATAGGCTAGGCTCAGGGGCAAAGGTCTCGCTCTAAAGCCATTTGGAACAGTAAGTTGCTGCAAGTATGCCCTACAGGCCATTTATACTTATACACGGTCAATACTAACAGAATCCGTCACTTTTGCATATTAATTTAAACTTCATGTAGGTTTAGTACAAAATACCAAACTACAGGGGGGTGGTTTAAAATACAGGCAAAGTTCAGGTAGGTAATCTGCTATTATCCCTTTATTTTTTGTAAGTACTACAGATATAAGGAGCAAAATTCAGAGCTAAAATGGAATAAACCTCACAAAGCATGACAACTGGAGTTGCAAGTGAGGAAGCATGCCAAATATGGGAAGAGAATCAACTAAGAAAGCAAAGCAAGAGTCCAAACATACCTTGAACGTCCAACATGGGTCCCACTCACCCCATAGCATGCCAACATGGAATTTCCTTTAATTGCACCATTATTCTCGAAATTTTCAGGGGCAGTAAATTGAAATGATCATAACTTTCAACTTGAGTGTTGGATTAGTGCAATCTATGTACCGTTGGAAAGCCCTTTTCGAGTAGATATCCGTGGAGCCCAAGATTATATACATCGGAGCTATATCGAGGGAGATATAACCTCAGGAAGTTTTCCGTTCACAAGATGACCAGGACAGACTATGTTTTGGCGTCCGGACGCCCGGGCCGGCTGGGGACACCCCCCAGCGCGTTTTGAAGAGATTTTTGGTCAAAAAGCCTATAAGCAAAAGTCCAAACTCATTTTTAGAGATATTCACATCTGGGGAGAAGTTCTGGAGGCTAGTTTGGGAGATTTTGAATAGCGCTAATGGGGATTTCGTCTAAGATTCTTCGACAAACTCTCGCTATGCGTAACTAAATCTTTATCTTTGGGTTGCAATGAAGCCCTAATCTTGCATTTATGGTGATGTGTCGGTTCTAGGATTTTACTTTAAACGCTTTTCGTTATATGACAAGATGTTATCTATTGATTGGATTTTATCTCTTCAATGCAATATCTCTTTCTTTTGTATTCTAATCTTGTAGATTTTAATACTAAGTCATATAACGATGCTTGAATGAATGTTTTGTTAGATTTAGGATAACCTAAGCCATAGAAATAGGTTATGCCCCGATTTACATCAACATCCCTTATTTGTTGACTTTGAAGGTTTGTAACCAGAATGACTCTTTTCTAGTGTTGATAGTGAAACCCTAGGTCTATACTTGCTATTGTGTGAGGTTAAAGTGGATTCATACCCTGAGATCTTTTCTCTGATTGAATCAAAACTTTTTCTTTAATGTGTTAATTTAGAAATCAAAACCATCAAAACAACACTTCGTTTTCTAGTAGAATTAGTTTAAGAATCACCACTTTGTTTTCTATTAAGATTAGTTTAGGAATTTAGGAACCAACACAACTTAGCCTTTTTGTCCCAGTGGATACGATACTCGGTTAGCATCTTTACTTTTTTCGAGTAGAGATAGTAGTAGGAGATAATTTATATTTGCAACCCTATTTTAGGAAGATCAAATTTTGGTGCCGTTGCTGAGGACAATTAGCACGGTTGTTTGTTTCTTTTAATTCTAACATTAGTTTAGCTTTTTCAAAATTTTTTTATTTTCTTTTATCATCTTTTCTCACATCGTTTATTATCTTTATTGCAGGTTACTGATTCTAACAAAAAAAAAATAAAAAAATTCTTAGAGTTTGTGCAGGGATCCAAGAGAATTCACAAAGGAAAAAGTCTTGCTCAAGGAAATCTCGCTTCTCTACCAAAAGAACTGTACACTCTAAACTTTTTGAATTAATTTTTTTTTCATTACTTCCATAAGAGTTGTGTGTCAAATCACTCGTCTAATTTTTCACACACAAATTCACAAATGGTTGACGAAAGAAAGGAAGAGGAGGCTCCCTCCGGTACACCCCCTCTCCGGCCATTGAATTAGCACTATACTCCTTCAGAATAAGCGTCACCATTGTGTATTCAGCTGCCTACAATTCATGTAGCTCAATGTGAAATGAAACCTAGTACCATAAATCTTATTCCTTCTTTCTATGGTTTGGACAATGAAGATCCATATAATCATATTGATGACTTTCTGGTTATTTTTTCCACTATGAGAATAAATAATTTCAGCAGTGAAGCCCTAAAAATGTTTCTTTTTCAGTTTTCGCTAAAGGACAAAGCTAAGTATTGGCTAGGTACTTTACCTACGAACTCCATCACCACTTCGGCCCAACTATAGCAAAAGTTCTTACATAAATATTTCTCAGTTGGCAAAACCAATTAGTACAGGAGATCTATCACATTGTTCGCCCAAACTGATGGTAAACAATTTCATGAGGTGTGGGATAGATTCAAGGATCTCATTAGAAAGTGTCTTCATCACCAAATTGCCAAGTGGCAATTAGTGCAATTCTTTTATAATGGATTATCTCCTGAATGGAGAAACATGATAGTCACCACCAGTGGGGGATCGATTATGTTAAAAAATGAGGATGACGCATGCGAGCTTTTTGAGAATATGAGTGAGACTTTTCAACACCATGCTTCGACTGCTAGATTGGAGAGGTCGGCCGCCTCTAACTTGCAAAAATCTAGAGGTGTGTTTGAAATTCAACCCTCTAATGAACTCACCACTCAAGTGGTTGCCTTGACCCAAAAGTTGGATCAACTATTGTCTGTGAGTCAATCTCTCCAATCTCCATCTACTCAGGGTGTTTGTGTTTTGTGCTCTAGTCCTGCTCATTTTGTGAGAAATTGCCTTGCAGCCTCTCAGTTCCTTGAATTTGTGCAAGAGCAGGTGAATGCTGCACATGGGTTTTCCAAACCAGGTAATGAACAATTTTCTAATACTTATAACCCGGGATGGCGCAATCACCCCAATTTTGCCTGGAAGTTGCCTGGCCAGGGCACTTGATACACTCAACCGCCTCGGTAGAATTTTCCTATTAATCTTGCAGCCTACCATTCCCAACAGTCCTACCAGCATCCCAACCCTCAACCACCTCAAAGAAATCCATCATTTGAGGAGACAGTACTGCAAGAGCTCAAAGAGCTTAAAGCAACCACTTAGCTGGCCTATTCCCAGTCCTAGTCCATAGCCAAGCTAAAGGTCCAGATCGGGCAATTAGCTAATGCTCTTAATAGAAGAGAGGAGGGACTTTTGCCTAGCCAACCCACTGTTAACCCTAAGAATACTTTCGAGGTGGGTAATGGCTCGCAGCCTCGTGATACCTATCTTGAGCAAGCTAAAATGGTTGTCGCATTGAGAAATGAGCGTGAGGTTACTAGGCCTGAGGAGCCTAAGAAGGATGTGAGCAAACCTATAGCCAATCCTAAGATTTTTGAGGCTGAAAGAGTTTCTAAGGGAAAGGAGGTCACCCCTCCTAATTCTTTATTTGTTCCGGCTGTGACACCCCCATATGTGCCCAAAACCCATTTTCCCACTTGTCTTGACACACACTCTTTCTTTAGTAAAAAGGAGCCACTATGGATGAAATGCTAGATGTGTTCAAGTAAGTAAAAATCAACCTGCCTTTGCTGGAAGCTATCAAGCAGGTGCTTTCTTATGCGATCAAACAACCCCCAGCACAAATAAAGAATAAACACATGCATAGTCCCTACCTCACAAGCGTTGAAGGTGCATCAATTACTTCGTCTCAAAATAACCTCGCCACCCTAGAATTTTTGGTGATCCAAGGCTTTCGTTGATCCTTGTCGGTCTAGATAATTTGGAATCTTTGATGATTTCCTTTCTTTGAGGTAAGGAATATGCATGGGTTTATTCTTTATTTGTGCTGGGGTTTGTTTGATCGATTTCTTGACTTATCATATCTGTTAGAAAGATTTGTTTCAAAAGAGGACCTGCTTATTTGTACTTGAGTGACGTGAAAGAAGAGTGAAATTGGACCCTACGGTAGGAAATTCTACTTGTTAATGTGTTTGGAGGCCGTGAGGACACGAGGACCAAGCATGTTTGCTAATAAGAGTTAATCCCACAATATGTAATAAAGTGGCTTTTACTCAATCCTCTTCATATAAAATATATATATATATATATATATATTTACTTTACACCAATCATCCAAACATATGCAAAGTAACCCACTACTCATTTTATTTCAACCACCTCAATAACATTATGCATAGTGTGACACTTACTCTACTATTAGTACTCTACCCCTCTTGCAAATAAATACGCCCGTGTGCCATTTTTTTCTGAAGCATGATCATTGTTTGGATAGGTGTTACACCCCGACTCGAGTTAATCAAGATTAACTCTAATTAATTGAGATTAATGATGATTAAGCGTGATTAATTAATTTAATGGCGATTAAGAACTAAGATGAGTCAAATTAGTCTCAAACATATGAGTTAGGTATAATGGAAGGAGTTTGAAAGAGATTAACTCAATAGAATGGCTTTTAGATTCACATGAGTGAAGTTGAGTACTTTTTCGTAAATACGATTTTTAGCGTATTTCATCGAAAGGGATGGAAGTTGATACCATCGTGTGTATCTTAATGAGTACAATAACTTTCATAAAAGACTCATAATCATTTGACTTGAAATGAGTCACTTAGGTTTACATTTGACTTTAACTGAAAATATAGTGAATTAGTGGGTTTATGTGTAAAATGTCACCTTTTATAAGGTTCCACAATGTTCTGTAGAAACCCATTTCATTCGGTGGGTTTTGGGTTAAGCGGCAGCAAGGAGTCTTCTTCTCCCTTCTTAGTTTCTCTTTGTGTATGATGAAACTATGATGAAACTTGATGTTTGGAAGTGAATTGTGAGAGAGGGATTGTGTATATCATCTCCATCATCATCTTTCTTGAGTTTCATTGGAGTGGAAGTTTGGTTGAAAGGGAGTTTGGTTTCAAAAACTCAAGCAAGCTATCAAAGAGGTTTTAGTGTTTCTCATAACTAAAGGCAAGTATAACAA
Source organism: Camphora micrantha (assembly GCA_003546025.1). Lineage (NCBI taxonomy): Eukaryota > Viridiplantae > Streptophyta > Magnoliopsida > Laurales > Lauraceae > Camphora > Camphora micrantha. The sequence goes on along the minus strand of QPKB01000011.1, from coordinate 8,808,774 downwards.
TTTCTTATGATTGTGATGCTAATTTGATGAGTTTCCTAGTTATTTGGAGTTAGCAAGCTCAAATATGTTATGTAGAAAGTGGAATTGAGTGGTTTTGTGTTATGGATTGATTAAACAATCATGGAATGGATTCTTTGAGGAATAGAAGTGTTTTATGGTTTATATTGATGAGTAAATGAGGGAACAGTAGGTTCCATGTGCTATATGCAGGTTGTGACTAGTTAGAATGGAAGAAAGAAAATGGGTTTTCAGTTGCAGTACAGAACCAGAGTTCTGTTTTTCACGTTCACGCGGTCGACCGCGCAAGGGTGCGGTCGACCAGGCATACAGGAATCAGGTTCTCTGGAACCTGATGAAAACACTGTTCACCATTTAGTTTTACAACTGCCGGTCGACCGCGCCAAGGGCCGGGTCGACCGGGTACGCAGGGAGAGGTCAACCTGCTTAACAGCATTTGCTGTTCATGCGGTCGACCGCGCTATAGGCGGGTCGACCGAGCCTATTGAAAAATGCCTTTTTAAAATGTTTTGTCTATTTTTGTTAATTAGTTGGTTAATCTATAAACCTACATAAGTGTTAGCTAAGGTTATCGAAATGCACATATTCAATTATGTAATGTCATCCATAATAACACGTGCATTGATAACGAACGTTTCACTCCTTTGTTTGGTTTAGATACTGTTTGTAAAATTGTATAATTGAATTGATTATTAAGTATGGCACTACATAGTGATTTCTATAAGCTCTTTGGAGCTGTTACTGCTGCAGCAGATATTTGGGAGTGTTCCGGAGCTCCGTGGTGATATCAGTTGTCCCTGGCCCGGTCACTGGTAAATCCCACAAAATGTGATTCCTTCCTTTTAGGAAGATGTGATATGATTTGAAATGCTATTGTAGGTTTGCCAATTATATACGACTCATATTGATTTGAATTAAATGGTAAATTGTTTTAGTCTAACTTGGCTTAGACAACTGAAATCGATGTGTTAGCATGTTAAATCATGTCTTGTTATACATTGCTGAATTGTCAAAATCATAGTGTTATTGATGGCATTACAGGCAAGGCTGCCCATGCCGACTCTTCTAAGGCCTCAACGTCATCGGAGAAGACCACTCAGGTTCCTCCAGGAGGATTAGTTGAGTGGAAGTGAAATGAAAACTAGAAAGAAGTCTTGAGTTTAATGAATTTGGAGTATTTCATACTTTTGATCCTTGCATTGTACTTAAATATGCAAGTGATGATGTAAATGAATTTTTGTTTGAACATAAGTAATGTAAAGTTGTTTTTATTCCGCATAATATGTATTTGATATCCCTTGTGAATTTTGTGGTTAGTGGAATTCACGGTGGTTAGTGGAATTCACGGGAGTAAGTATGCGCCACAACTCGGAATCATCTCAGATTAAATCCTAATCTTGGGCTCGGGTTGTGACAATAGGTTAGTGGTATGATTGGGACAGGGAGCTACAGTTGATGTGATCGAACATTGTCACATACAATCGGGAAACAAATAAAAGATGAGGAGGCTTCCATGATGTGAAGAAGATAAAAGAAGAGATACACTTGTGGCTGAATCGAGTGCAAGGTGAAGGGTAGGACGTCCCTGGCAGCTGTCCGTATCTGTGACATTTGGTGGTTTTGAAAAACCTTTTGAAATGTGGGTGTGTGAATTGGTAAAATAAAAGGGAAAGAGGAAAGCGAACCTATAAGAATATTGATCCTCAGGGAATTTTAGTTGTTCCTATATTCTCAGGAAAACATAGAAATTATAAGAATATTGTAAGCATGTAAATCAAATTGAAGGCATATGAGACAATTAAAGTATTCAAAGCGAGAATGGAATATAGAACGTGAGCAATAAGTGTTATGCGGACAGGATTGATAAATGAGCTCTCGACCCCAAAACAAACGCGTTGAGACACAATTAGTCTCACCATGATCATCAAATTGTTGGATATGCTTGGACGCCGAAGAGATGAAAACACAATGTATATGACAAGTCAAATATGAGCTGTAACTTAGAATCTCAACAATCCTAAGTAGCAACAAGAAATTTTGATTGCTAATGATGAAAATGACCAGGACTCCATGTGACTGCCTCTAATTTGGGAAATTTCGAGTCACAACTCGTCACAAACTCCATCTGTAATACGTAATCACCTCATTATTCTTATTAGGGTCATTCAGATCGATCCAGCAAATAGAATAGAAAATAAATGAGTAAGGAATGGGAACTAGATTTTCAAGTATAAAAAATGATATAATAACAAACAAAATGGAAAGAGCTGGGTGCCAAATTTTTCATTGAAATGGATTAGCATCATTCAGAGTACTTGGTTTAAATCCCTCAGCTAAAATGATTAATGTGTGGGACAATTTCATAATACCAAGATAAGTCCTGGTGTCGGTAAAAGTACTAGCTAGGCATGTCTTGGTCTTGGTTTTATGCATCTCGGCAACAGTGCCAGACCACGCCCAATTCAATGTCGTACCTGACCTCGGTATCGTCTTCAGCTCGGTTTGATTAACCGAGACGAGTACTAAGGGTCTATCGGTTCTAATCATACGACCACGTTGCAGAACATGCTGACAGATAGAATGATCATCGGATAGAGATAAGGAGTTATCCTTATCCGACGGTCACGTCTACAATCCCTGAAAAAATGAGATCCACATCAGGGTATGGTCAAATGGGACAGTACCTCCAACTACCTCCATAGAGTCAGGGTATGGTTTGATGAGACTCTACCTCCAACTACCAGGTAAGGTCCAATGGGACTTCCGCCTATATATATGCAAAGGATTGATCCAGAAGAGGTATGCTTACACGCAGATCGACATACACCCAAACTCAAGTTTCTCTCTCCTACTCTTTATTGAGTTACTGAACTAACTTAGGCGTCGAAGTGCGTTTGGCTGAGTGTAGCCAGAGGCTCTAACCTTTGTTTCTCCTTCTCTTTCAGGTTTCAGGCATCCAATCCTTCCCAAAAAGTTTTACACCCATCTAAACAAGACTGTAAATATTTAGGCACTTACAATTAAAGTTGGTCATTTTTAATGAAAAGATGCATGAAGTGAGGGAGGATGTGATCTTAAGTGCGCGCGCGAATGTGATGTCCATATAATAGAAATAAAGTCCTATTGATGGCCCTGTTAAGGGAAGGAACCACTGCGAGGACAATGGGGGCCTGGGTTGCCAAGGCCTTGCTACAGATCTCATAAAAACCCTTGCTGCCCTAGAAAACTCTACGTAGTTTATAAATATGGCCCTCCAAGGTGTTTATACTTTTATATAGTGACCCCTTCTAGAATAAATTTTTAGGTCCGCCCTGGCAAGGAACTGTCTCCAGAAATGTGTCTAGTGGAAACTATAATTAAATATTCTTGAGGATTTTACGAGGAAAATCTTGAAATTTGGCCATTCTTCGTTAAGGGTCCCCGAAGATTGTACAGCACAAATTCGGTCTTCCTACCTTTTTTTTATATTTTTTATACGTTTTTTCTGAGCGACGATAGCATCGCCTAGAAAAATTTAGGGAGACACTAGCATTGCTCCTAACATATCGGTACAAAAGCTGCGAATACAAGTTTTCCGTCGTTCATATCGATGGAAAAGCTGCGGTCCATCGTTCAAATGTGGATACTACAAGTTTTCCACTTTTCATAAGGGCGGAAAAGCTGCGAATACAAAATTTCCCTTGTTCATAAGGGCGGAAAAGCTGCGTCTAAACCTGCAAGATTTTCCCGAGAAACCTTTCTCTCTTGTTTTCTCATGGATGGGTTCATGGGTTAAGGGTAAGCTCTACACGTTAATGTACTAGTTTAAGATTGTTATTCGAACCATTCTTCCATGTTATGTCAGCCTTTTTCTTTTCTTTTCCCGTCTCTTTCGCTTTTCAAGATAAATCTAATTGAGAATATAGAAAAAGAAAGAAAGAAATAGTATGTCGGTCAATAGCAATCTTTTTATAAAAATCTTGTGATACAGTTTTCCTAGGATGATTGGGAGAAAATGGATCAGTGGGGGAGAAAGAGAAATAAGTGGGAGAAAAGGAAAAAAAATAGGAGGAAGAAGAGTGTTTTGTAAAAACCGCGTAGAGCAACGCTATTATACACGAACGCTATTATAAGTGTTCTGGGGTGCTAGCTTTCAGCTGTGCAGTAGGAGTCCCTCCGACTTCTTCAGCTCTGAGTTCTGAAATCTCCTTAGTGTTCTGCAGAGTCTTTCTCTGTTTGAAGATCAGAGTGACGTTTTACAGCTCTCCCTCTCTGTTCGTGTTGTGCAGCGTGTTCTCTTGTCTTCGCCTTAGGGAGATTGGTTTAGCTTTGCTTCAGTTCGTTCCTCTTTGTTGCTGTGCTGGGTGTGCTTTGTTGCCTTTCCCTCTAAGCAGGCATTTTATTTTCCTCTTTTTTTTTTTTCTTGTTGTTTGTAGTCAGAGTAGGGTGTCTTGTGGCCTTTGCTTGCGGCTTTTTCTTGGTTTTTCTTTTCCTCTTGTTTTGCTCTCTTCACGGTTGTTTCTTGCTTTGGGCAAGCTTTTTGTTTGCCTCCCTTAGCTGGTTTCTCCTTGTTTCTTTTGGGGCTATGCCCTTCCCTCTTTTTAATTCAATTTTAACTTTCAGCCAAAAAAAAAAAAAATTATACACGAGCGACGCTAAGAGCAATGCTAGTGTCGCTCCCTTTATCTTCAAAAAAAAAAAATTAAAAATTAAAAATAAATAAATAAATAAAATGGAAGAGGTCCTAAGTCCTGACAGACCCGTTTGTGCTACACTATTTTCAGAGACCCTTCGCAAGAAATGGCCATATTTCGAGACCTTTTCCGTAAAATCCTCAATATTCTTTATGCTTTTAAATTTTAAAAAGCAATTGAAATATTTTGTTTAGTTTTCATATCAATTCCTTTCCACTTTATACATGTCACTTCTCAAAAGTCGGACCAGTTAGAATGGTTACAATGATTTCAACCATTGAATCACATAGTATATGTACAGACTACAGAGCATACAGTTTCACTTGAAATCTTCCCTTCAAACAAATATATGCTAAATTATGAGTCACAAGATCTACATGATCAATGTATCCATCTCTCATTTTGATGTGCCATCGACAAATTAGATCCCACTAGCAGGGCTCCTTGAAATGTAGTCCATATCAGCATCATGTGGTCCACAAGGAGGAGAAATGTCCCCGTAAACGTCAATCAATCTTTTTCTGAAAAAAAAAAAAAAAAAAACATAATTGTTCATTATGTTATTTGTATGGTTGGAAGGCCTCGAAAGTTCAATACATTGAACTTCGCCATACATCCACCTCCGAATATGAAAAAAAAGAAAGAAAGTATGTCCGATCATATAAACCAACACATTCAAGTTCATGTAAACATCTTTAATTAGGAAGGACACGTGGAAGTTTAAGTAAATCACGTTGCATTTACGTGGCCGTCACGAGCTAGCTAGATCGAATGCATTAATGCAATCGCTTGGAGGAAAAGTTTTCCATAAATTCAGTCATTTGTGATGTTATTTGTGACAATGAAGCTAGAAATCTTGTTGGTATAGTACATATTCATCTTGTACCTTACGCCGTTTGGTCAGTTGACCTGATGTCACTACAATAAAAACCACTTTTAGCGGCGAACTTTTAGCGGGGATAGGCCAAAGGCACCGCTATAGATCACATATAGCGGGGGCCAACTGCAAGTCAATTTTAATTCACTTTTAGTGGCGTCCGTTCCAATGGCTACCGGTATAAACCCCACTCCAATGGCGCCTTTGTTTAGCGGGAAATTTTTTTGAGATAATTAGCGAAAGGTCCCTAGAATTGAATCTATCAAGCCTCCAGTCCAAGCAATTTCTTTTTAAGGGCTCTAGTCTAAGCAACTAGACTGTTTACAGCCAGAGGTCCCTGGATACATTGTACATGACTAATTTGCCCTCTTTCAACTGCTTAGGCATCTAATTTTGAATTTTAAATTTCAAATCTTCCATTCTCCCACTCATTACTTCAAATCGGACATGGACATTGACGGATTGGATCTCAACAGTTGAGATCGATCTCTGAAGAAGAAAACCCCTGCAATGAAGAAGAAGAAGAAAAAGATTGCAACGAAGAAGAAGACCCCTGCAAAGAAGATGAAAAAGAAGAAGAAGAAGATTGCAACAAAGAAGAAGACCCCTGCAAAGAAGAAGAAGAAGAAGAAGAAGACCCCTGTAAAGAAGAAGAAAAAGAAGAAAACCCCTGCAAAGAAGAAGAAGAAGACCCCTACAACGAAGAAGAAGAAGAAGACTTGCAGAACACGAAACGAAGAAGAAGACGATCTTCTATGCCATCGCCGGATTTCATGCGCCACCGTCGTTGCTACCTATTGCTGGAGAAGGGGAATCTCCACCGGACGCCGTGACATGCCATCGCCGGAATCGAGGAAGAAGGCGAATGGAAGATGGCTTTCATGTTTCTGATTCCCGAACGAAGAAGAAGAAGAAAGTGGGCCTAGGATATGCAGCAGTTGTAGGTTGGTTCTAGGTCAGGTTTGACCTGACCCATTCCAGAAGTCCATCGACATTCCAGTCAAAGTTAAATTTATCTGAGTTTTGTGTTTTTTTGTCAAATTTATTTGTGTTTTGGACAAAATCTATATGAGTTTTTGGCTATTTATATGATTTCTGGCACAAATTTATCTAAATTCTGGATGAATTTATCTGAGTTCTGGACAAATCTGTCTCAGTTCTGGATGAATTTATCTAAGTCCTAGACAACTCTATTCGAGTTTTAGGCTATTTATCTAAGTTCTTGAACAAATCTATCCGAGTTATAAACAAGTCTATATGAGTTTTTGGCAGATTTATTTGTGTTTTTGAATTTTGTTAGTGTCTTTGAAATTTATTTGTATTTTTTGAAATAAATTTAACTGAGTTTTTGACAAAAAGACTTGAGTTTTTTGCAACATTATTCGCTAATTTGGAAATCCGACGATGTCTTAGTTTTGGCAAATGTAATTGCGTTTTTTTAAATTTATTTTCATTTTTTAATTTTATTTACTTCTTTTGAAATTTATTTGAGCCTTTTGAAATTTATTTATATATTTTTTTAAAATTTATTTGGATCTTTTGAAATGTATTTGGATCTTTTGACATTGATTTTCATCTTTTAAAATTTATTTATATTTTTTAAAATTTATTTATATTTTTTGAAATTTATTTATATATTCCTCTTTTATATATATTGTGTTTTTTTGAAATTTATTTCTTTTTTTGAAATTTATTTGCTCTCTTATGAAATTTATTTGGGTTTTTTTTTAAATTCATTTCATTTTTTGAAATTTATTTGTGTTCTTTAAATTTATTTCATTTTTAGAGATTTATTTGAAATTTGTTTCCTGTTTTTTGAAACTTATTTGTGTTTTTTTGAAATTTATTTGAAAATCTCATTAGTGAAATTTTATTAATCGTGCCTAATTTAATGGTAGTTGACCATTATTAGTGGCTTATCCCACTAATCATGGGATATGATTTGAAGAAAGGGTAAATTTGACATTTTACGTTTCCAAATTTGGAAAAAGGACCTATCACACTATAAGAAAAGATTGTGGACCTAGGGCAATAAAGTAAAATGTTCAGGGACCCGTCGCCGAATCCCTCAATTTTTTTCTCTTCAGTGTCTAAATCTTAGCGGAGGTTAATTCGATGGAGGGTAAAAATGTATTTATAGCAGCGGCCATTAGTTGGGGCGCCGGTAAAACTCATATTTAATGGGGGTCATAATAGCCCCCACTAAATATAATTAATATGGTTAATTAAAAAACCCTTATTAACTATCGATCCCTATTTAGTTTCTTCATTATGTGCAAATCATTTAAGTTCTCTCCCTCGCAAGGCAGGTCTCTTGGGGTTCTCCTTCTTCAGTTACAATAGGTATGTCTTCTTCTTCCCTCTCTCCCCCATGCTGTCCTAGCCCTCACATTCTCCCACCACCCACAACTGCCCTCCTCTTGCCCAATAGCCCAGCCCTCAGTCCGCCCTGGAACCCCCCTGCCGAAACCCTCTGCCCGCCTAGCCCCTCCCACCCAAACCTTGCGCCAACCCAGCCCTTACCACCCAGACCCTTTGCCAACCTTTGCCGTCCAGCCCCTGCCACCCAGACCCTCCACCGCCAAGCCCTTATGATGCACAAGTAAAAGAGATACCAAATCAGGGCCCACACGCACAAAACTTGGGACCAAATCACATGTATCCCTTTCTTATTTATTGTTTCTACAATATTGCCATGGCTACTATTCCTGTTCTCTCTTATTGCTACTATTGCGTGGCTTAGCAACTTTGTTGTGATTGCTATATGTATTTATTACAATGATCTCAAACTGTGACAGACCTCTCTTATGCAAGCCAATTTCTTATTTATTGTTTCTGCAATATTGCCATTGCTGCTATTCCTGTTCTCGCTTTGCTATTGCTGCCCGGTTCAACAACTTTGTTGTGATTGCTATATGTATTTATTACAATGATCTCAAACTGTGACAGATTTTTCTTATGCAAGCCAATAAATACTTGCTGGATTCTTGTTGTGAATGCATGAAAGTCACATTGAAGGGTATAATTCCATATTTAGGAATATTCAGTTTGGATAAGCTTGAGGCAATCCAGATCAATCTGAGTCAATCTGCGGCATTGACTTCTTTATTGCAAAGTTCTCATTTGATTAAATAAGTACCTCTAATTGTTCTAATTGCATATGGATCATTCTAGATATTTTTCATAAATTTCTCAAAATTTATAAAGAATTAAGCCAATAAAACTTTCTTCTTAGCCATTTTACCCATATAAAGAAGATGAATGGTTTTTATCATGAGTCGATAGCTCGCAAAACTCTAGAAAATTAGATATGACAGTTTTGAGTTTTTCTACAAGTTTATCAAAATTCATGAAGAATTAAGATAGGATATTTGACATTTGCCATTTTGAGAAATAAAAAAAAGATGAATGGGTAAAACTGTGAATTTATTTGCTTTTCTTCCTCTCTATTTGATGGTTTATTTGAGGGTTGTTTCTATGAAACAAAATATTTTAATTTCATATTTTTTGGTTGCTTTGTTTTGATGATGATTTGGGTTTGTGAATGTGGGTAGGGTTTTGTTTTTCTTTGCTTGAGGATTCTCTAGAAGATATGATTTATCTCCAATCAGTGTTAAAGAGGCTATGGCTTTCACAATTTTTCACATATTTATTTTTATAACAATTTGTCAAATACTTTATATGAGAAGAGTAACCGTTGAATGTTTATAATTCAATACAACAACAGAAAAGATCTAAATCATTAATTTAGATACTTCTTTTTTTTTAAATCATTTGATAAATGATGTTACTTTCATGTATGAATATAAATGGCCCAGCCCCTACTCAAATGAGACCAAAGTCCCCATTCTCGTTCCCCAATTCCAAAAGACCTACTTGAATCTCCCACTTTCTCAGTCAATAAATACTCGTGTTTCTACTTAGTAAGGTTTTGCATCTCTATAACCCATTAAAAGTGACTAAAATATCCCTTCCAACTCTTCCTTGGAATCGAAAGTATAAATTTCAAAACCATGGACCGTCGTAGCATTTTCTATTCCCAAAAGAAATATTCTTTTTGCGTAAGACAACTTTACTATTTGTAACTCTTAGTTTTATTTCTCTCAATTTAAGAAACCTTTATTTAAAAAAAAAAAAACACGAAAATGGAGAAATTATAGATGTGTATATTTTTTTTAACCAAGGGTGCCTTAGATCACTTCCCTCATTTTTTATTGATGAAATGAGGAAAGCCCTCATTTTTTTTACTGTTACTAAGGGTGTCTTAAATTTTTTTTGATGTGTGTATTTTTCTGGTTATGTCCATGCATAATGATTCAACTGGAGTGGTCTACTTGTTTGTTTTGAGATTTTATTTTATTTAGTGGAAATTGATTATTTGGGAATTAAATGGTTTTGACTAAATGAATATATTTGATTAAACCAAAATTTTCTAGGCTAAAATTCTACTTTAACTATTCTTGTTTAGACCATTGAGTGTATATTGGAGTGTGCATTTCTATGATTATTGGGCTTGAGTAGGATATTGATGCATTTCATATTCTTCTCCACTATTCTCCAGTTTAAGAGTTCATATTCTTCTCCACTATTCTCAAGTTTAGGAGTTCATATTCTTCTCCTTATTTTCCGAATACATTTTTTCTTGTGTCATTATTAATGTGAAGAAAATACAATAAAATAATAATTGAGTTTTTCAATTGACCATCATGAGCCCTCAAATGAAAATCCTTGGTCCGTCACTATTAACAAATACTTCAAAGTAGGAAGTGAGGAATCCTTAAAATGCGCCGTTAGTGATTATTTCCATCCACTTTTTTTGAACCATGATTTACATATAGACGTCCATGGATGGGAGATTGTATTATTTAAATAAAAAAAAGACATGACATTATAGCAGAATGTTATTGTTCAATAAAGAATATGTGTTAATATTATTGGATTATAATCGGATTATAATTTCTAAGGTTTGTGTGACCCTATGCTTTTCACCAATTGGTGACGTTGGCATGAGCGGGATATTTTGATGGATAAAAGTTGGATGCAGAAGTCAAGAGTGAGCCCTAAGTATCTAAATGGGGTTAAGGAATTCCTAGATTTTGCGTTTGACCATACAACAAATGGAGATGAGATCCCATGTCCATGTATCAAATGCTGCAACAAGTTTTATAAGAATAGAGAAGAAGTGCACGGTGACTTGTTATGGAATGGGATAATGAACAGATACATCCATTGGACGAGTCATGGTGAGGACATTTATGGAGATGAATATATTAGTGATGAGTCCGATGAGGGTGATGATATACATGGAATGTTGGAAGATGCATTCGGAATGTCAAACTTAGTTCGTGGTGATGATAATGAAATGCCAGAAGAAAGCACTCCGGATGAGCCAAATAGGGAAGCACAGAAATTTTATGAATTGTTGAAGGAAGCCGAAATTGAATTATACCCTGGATGCACTAAATTTTTGTAACTATCTTTCATTGTAAGATTATTTCACTTGAAGTGTCTTAACGGATGGAGTAACAAATTTTTTTGACATGTTGCTTGAGCTATTAAAAGAGGCACTTCTTGTTGGTGAAATGTAAGATTCACTACGAATCAAAAAAGATGCTTCGGGATCTTAGCCTGTACTATAGAAAGATAGATGCTTGCCCAAATGACTGTATGGTGTATTGGAAGGAGTATGAGAATACGAATGAATGTACCATATGTGGTGAGTTTAGGTGGAAATCGGTGGCAAGAAGCTCTACTGAACATGCTTTAACTTCATCTACAAAGGATAAGAGGATACCCATTAAGATTTTGCATTACTTTCCTTTGAAACCTAGGCTTCAAAGATTATTTATGTCTTCAAAAACAGCTGAGCACATGAGATGGCATGCCCAGGGCCGCACAAAGGATGGGGTCTTAAGGCATCCAAGCAGACTCTGAGGCATGGAGAGCTTTAGACGAGGAATAACCATTCTTTGGTTCGGAGCCACGTAATGTTAGACTTGGGTTAGCGAGTGATGGCTTTAACCCTTTTAACTCCATGAGTATTGTTCATAGCACATGGCCTGTTGTTCTAATTCCATATAACTTGCTGCCATGGATGTGTATGAAGCAAACATTTTTCCAGTTGTCAATGCGTATTCCTGGCCCTAAGTCTCCCCGAAATGACATTGATGTGTACCTACAGCCGCTAATAGAAGAGTTGACGAAGTTGTGGATAGATGGAGTAATGACATATGATGCCTCTTCAAAATAGAATTTTCAGATGCATGCGGCAGTGTTATGGACTATTAGTGACTTTCTTGCATATGCTAACTTGTCAGGTTGGAGCACTAAAGGGGAAAAGGCTTGTCCCTTTTGCAATAAGGATGCCTGCTTAGTTAGATTGAAGAATGGACACAAGTGGTGTTACATGGGACATTGTCAATTTATATCACTAGATCATAAATTCCAACACAATAAGAGATCCTTTGACGAGTTTAAGGATTTGAGATGTGCTTCAAATGCATTAACCGGCGATGTTGTACTCAACCAATTGCGTGACTACGAGCAAATAACATTTGGTAAGGTAGATAAGGATAAGGATGGGAGGAAGAGAAAAAGGGATGATTCCAAATTGCCAAGGAACTAGAAGAAGAAGAGTATTTTCTTCCAATTGCCTTATTGGAAAGATTTCATATTGTGGCACAGTCTGGATGTTATGCACATTGAGAAGAATGTTTATGACAATGTGGTTGGGACATTATGGAATATGGAGGAGAAAACAAAAGACACCTTGAAAGATCATCTCAATTTGAAGTTAATGGGCATAAGGGAATGAGTTCACCCAAAACAAGAAGGAAGTAAGTTGTTATTGCCCCCTGCGTGCTACTCAATGTCTTTGGATGAAAAAAGGAAGTTCTGTCAATGCTTGAAGGAGGTGAAGGTTCCAGATAATTATTCATCAAACATTGCACGATGTGTCCAAGTCAAACAATGCAAGATCTCGGGGTTAAAAAGTTACGATTGCCATATTCTTATGCAGCAACTACTTCCACTTGCAATTCGTGGACTCTTACCCAAGGATGTGTGTTCGGTTTTGATTCAAATATCCACTTTCTTTAGGCAATTGTGTTCAAGAGTGTTACGAGTCTCAGAGTTGGAGCAACTTCAATCCCAGATTGCTCTAACATTATGCAAAATGGAAATGATCTTTCCACCAGCATTCTTTGATGTTATGGTGCACTTGCCCATTCACTTGACTGATGAGGCCAGGTTTGTTGTACAGTATTGGTGGATGTATCCAATCGAAAGGTATGTATGTATATATATTATATCAATATATCATTTACATTTATAATTATAATAACACTAGCACTTGTATTCTTATAGGTACTTGCACACATTCAAGTCGTATGTAAGTAATAAAAGTCATCCAAAAGGTTCAATAGCAGAAGGGTATCTTTCAGAAGAATGTTCGACCTTTTGCTCGAGGTACTTGCACGAGATTGAGTCAAGGTACAATCAACCTATGAGGAACGATTGTGGTGATGCTGAGCCACAAGAAAAGTTTTCAGTTTTCACAAGAAATGGTCGTACTTTAGGGAAGGCATCCTCGTGTACTCTAAGTACAGATGAGTGGGAACAGGCTCATCTATATGTGTTGAACAACTGTCAAGAAGTCGTCCCATTTGTTCAGTATTATTCTTAGTTCCAAACTTGGTAAAATGATATATAAATAGTAAATTGACACTTCTTTCCTCATTTGGATTATAACATAGTTTTATTGTGTAGGACACATAAGCAAATGATTAAGGACGCTTTTCGTGGGTGAATAAGTGCTAGGGATGTTGATCGCACTCATATTAAAGAATTTGGAAATTGGTTTGAAAGACATGTAAGTGTTAGATATCATATGCATTTTTGTATTAAATATAGTTATATTTGTGCGCAACTAAAGGGGATGTATTAATTTCTTTCTCCAATCTAAATAGGTTTCGCAGATGCAAATAGATGGTGGGCAGGTGAACGAGTAGGAGAACGAACAACTCCAGTCACTAGCTATGGGCCCCATTCGAGTTGTGAGGTGTTTTAAGGGATGCATTGTAAATGGATTTAGATTTCACGTACAAAAGATTGAGAGAGACAAAGGAAAACTCAAAATAGTGGAGTTTTTTTAACTGCAGAGACATCGAGCATTGCAAGTGCGAGAGACCTGAACCCGATGACCGGCAATGTCGGCTATTATGGCGTCTTAAATGACGTTATAGAGCTAAAGTATCTCAGTGGGAATCGAATAATGTTATTTAAATGTGACTGGTGGGATGTAAATAACCATGGTGGTAGGGGAATCAAGCAAGATGAGTATGAGTTCACCTACGTGAATATCACAAGGACCTTAAATACCAATGAACCTTTTATTCTTGCAAGTCAGGCACAACAAGTTTTCTATGTCCAAGATACCATCGAGGCCAACTGGCGTGTCATGATAAAGATACAACCTTGAGACTGATACGGTATGGAACCATAAGTGGATCTATGCCAGCAAATTGAGCTTCGGTTGCACAGTGAGTCGACCGACACAATAGACACCAATGAAGATGTTATCACTTGGAATAGGCCTAATATCGAAGTTGTGGTTCTTGATGCAAATACGGTACTTCCACATCAAAGCCAAGAACATGAATGAGATGATACCGCCAGTGAGGATGGTGATATAGATGATACCTTTATTGGTGATTATGATTGAGATAATGGGGCTAGGTATCACAGTTGAGATTGCATTTTAGATATCCTCTTAATTAAATTGTGAATAAAATATTATACTTTTTTCACTTTTTACTCTTTTGGCATTTTTTTTATCATATTCTTATAGGATTTGATGAATATTGTTTAATTTTTTAGATATTGTTAACTATGCATAACTATTAATGCGATTCAGAAATTTATATAGATAGCCATGCTTCGTCGAGGCAATCGCAGATCTGAGCAGAGTTTGTCCGTATAGCCACGAGAGGAGACATTTAAAACCCAGCGTCAGCCTTCTCCTAGAGAGGTTGGGGGGTTTGTCAGCAACTCTAGTAAGATGACCTAAATTGTTAATTTAATGTATACATGATTATTAATTTTTTGCCAATATCTTATATATTTGATAAAATTTATTTATTTTGTATTTATTTCAAACTTCAAAAGCAGGTCTTGTACTGGGAGGAAGAGGACCCGTGGGCCCACACGAGGCATTAAGTTATTTAACAGACGCCCTGATGACAAGTTTACTATGGAGTTCAATGCAGAGGGTCAACCAGATGGAGAGCATGCTAGGTCTCTTGCTACGTTATGCGGAATAGTTGTAAGAACTCCTGGAATTGCACCAATACAGGTGAAGAAATGGGCCGAAATCCCACAACAAGCTAAAGAGAAAATGTGGAGGCATGTTCAGGTAACTAGTAGTAAATATCTTGGCAAACTATTTATTCTATTATTTTAGTTGAACGTGACATGCCCCTTACTTTTAACCTTTCAAGAGTTTGCAATTGCTGATGAGGAGCGAAAGAAATGGGTTTCACAAAGCCAAGAAATATAGAGATTATTAAAAAAAGACTTGAAGGATAAGTATTACTCTTCGCTTCCCACAGATGAGGAGCGACTTTGACGTACACCCCCGACATCTCGGCCGAAGATTGGGCATGCCTTGTGCAATATTGGGGCTCTCCAGAGGTGCAGGTTTGAAATAAAAAATTCAGAGAATCATCCAATGGGAACTTTCACTTATATATGTTTATTAATTATTATATTGTTGTTGTATACATTTAGGCTGTATCTAAGAAAAATAAAGCCAATCGCAATTGCTAAATTATTGAACATACTGGGGGAACGAAGAGTTTTGCTTGTTATAGAGATGAAGAGGTATACTAGTTTGTTATATTACTTAGTATTTTGAGATTTACATTGACATATATCTTTGCTATGTACTCAACTTTGTACAAGGATAGACTCGAAGTAGGACAGATGGGAGCAATCCTTCTCGAGCGGATTTTCATTCGGACCCATACACGGAAGGATGGGACACACGTTGATGAAAAATCACCAGAGATTATTGTATCTAAGATATCTTTTTCTTTAATAAATTTTAATTTGTAGATAATTCCACTAATTATATATTTTTTTTCATGTAGTCAAAGCTTAGGGAGATTAATGAATCACAAAAGGGAGGATCTTCAAACTATATAAGTGATGACATCTATGGCGAGGTTATGGGACCAGAGCGGCATGGTCGCGTACGTGGATATGGGCTTGGTCCAACACCAACTTCAGTCTTTCGCTCCGCGTCAACCCAATATAGGACTAACCTTGAGGAAATGCATGTTGAACAGAACACCATGCATGCTCGAATGGAGGAAATGCAGAAGAAGCATGAAAAAGATAGGCGTGCATATATTGAGCAGATGGAAAAGCAACAGGAGTGGATGCGAGCTACAATGGCAGAGATGATACTGCAGATACCTAGCCAGCAACAAAATCCTTCTGAAGGGGTAAGTTTACTTATTTATTGTCTATTATTACTAATTGTATGTGTATTTTTTCTTAATAGGGTAACTAAATTGTCTACTTTTCTTTTTTTTTTCTTTTTTTTTTTTTTACAGGGAGAAGATGGATGATGGAGGATCATATGGGCGATTTAGTTAATTTCTTTGATTAGTACTTTTATTTCATGATAGAGTAACTACTAATATTATGTTTGTTTAAAGAATAACTTTTGATGGAGTTCTTGTTCTTTTGGATAATTATGGATGTGGATATAATTTAGTTTATGGATGATTGCTGCTTGGAATTTAGTTGTTGGCTTCTTTATTAAATTGTATCGGTGGTTGGGTAAGACAACATATTGGTGGCAATCCTCACTACCATTGTTCCTCATTTGGGACCACTATAATGCATAGTTGATCAAATAACAGTTCATTTTGCATCAGATTTCAGACGACCAAGTTTATCATAATATTCTGCTGAGGTACGTAATTTTTACTTTCCTTTGGCTAGAAAGCTTTTCGTAAGTATGTATTATTTTGCAACTCTAAGTTTCTGACAATTTCAGTACAAATGTGGAGTGGATGGGAGAACATTTAATATAGGATTATGGGATCTACCAGGTACATTGAATGACCTTTATATGCATTCTTTTAAAATATTCTTTTTTAAATGTTTATATTTCTTTTTTTAAGTCAATTTCAGATTGATGGGATGATGCTACAAAATTGATTATGGTGACATTCCCTCTCTTTTCAATTCAATATTTTGCAGGATCTAGATATATGTTCCAAATTTTGTTTCTTTTGATAATGTAGTGCTTTAACTCTTGTTGTATGCTTCCTGCACTCAAGCATAAATCAAAACTTTGTTGGCTAACTCAGGTCTAAAAATATTATTTGCAGGTGTTGGATGTTGTCTTGATGACTGATATGAGAGGACGAGTAATACGAACTGGATGTCTCTTCAATGAAGAAATAGGTTTAGGTGTAGCTGTTAAAGACAAATCTACAACTATCATGAAAGTGGGCAAAAAGGTCCCGTGTAGTGTGTCGGCTATTACAAATGATATCTTGTGTTTGAATCTCATTCGTCATTTAAGTAGACAATGAGATATTGATGGGTCTTGTTTCATTTGGTTATGCAAGGAATAGGATGTATAAATTAAATTATTAATAATATTATTCTTCATTAACTTTTTTTTGTAGACTTTAATTGTATTGTCTTAAATATGTTTATGTAAGAACAGGTTTCTGAACATGAAATGCAAAATAATCTTTTATAAAATAATCTTTTATTAAAAAAAAGACTTACTTGGCCGCCAGTAAAACTCTTACCTAGCATTTAATTGACCTTTCAACGGCGGCTAATTGACCGCCACTACAACTCTTATCCTTTTCATATATATAGTCCTATAGCGACGTTTCACCAACCTTTACCGGCGGCCGGAGACCCCCACAAAAAATATTAACTCATCATTTAACATGCTCGTGGGAATGTTTTACTAGCGGTCGAAAGCGCCGCAATAAAAACTTAGCGGCGGCCACTTCGCCGCCACTAAAAGTATCACCCATAGTTTGTATACCGTCAACAAGCGGCGGATGACGTGGCCGCCACTATAAGTTTTACCGGCGCTTAAGTTAGTTTTAGCGGCGGCCACCGGCCCCCACTAAAAGTGATTTTTCTTGTAGTGAGGGCTAACGGCGCAAGAGTGGTCTGCGAATTTCAAGCCATATCAGGGGATAAACTACCGTTCATGTACGCATTCCTCTTGACTCTTGCATACTTAGATTAGTTTCATATTTAACTATCCTTAAGGATTCCTGATCATATCGTTTCCTAATATATATATATATATATATACGATTTTGATGAACACTCACACTTCTTGAAAATGCGCTGGGACATTCTGAGTCCCCTAAATATCAACATCTAAAGAGACGAATTAGGTCAAAATAACCTTTCGTTTAGTTACAGTAATATATTCATCTACCCTTACATCACTTACTATTTTGCATATTTCTTAAAAAGAACTTTTCAAAGAATAGTTAAAAGTCCTTTGATTAATCTACATAGTTATGATTGATCGATTTTTGATACCTCCTATGATCCATTTATAGCAAAGTACAAAGTTCTTCTTTCATTAAAAAAAAGAAAAAAGAAAAGAAACCTCATTTTGCATATATCAATTTTTTTTTTTTTTTTTTTTTTTTTTTTTTTTTTTTGGGGGGGTGTTGTCATATCCATATCTATAGGCATTGAAAGTGCCATTATAGACCAGCAAAAGTCTTAGGGCTCAGTGAAGGTGCAAAAGGCTTTCTTTAGCTTGATACATGATCACTACTCATACGGGATCAAAGTTATGGGGAATGCCACAAACACATATATCAAACACGAGAACAAATCCAACAATGTCTTCTAGATCACTTGATGCACATGAGCTTGACATAATAAAGCAAGTCTATCCTTCCAACTTGGGAAATTGATTCTCACTAGTAACATTTGATTCTTTACAAAGCAATCAAAATATCACAAGTGCACTCAAAACCTCCTTCAAAATTATAGTTTCTCCATGAAGAATGTGTTTACACCTTGCCAACTTGTTAAATAAGAAAAAATAAAGATTCCTCCCCAACACTACTAATAGAAAATCGTGGCATATTACATTTCGAGACCGACAACAGTCCTAAAACAGGAAAAAAAAACGAGGTAAGCAATTTTCCAGTAACATTTCCACTAGATTGACAAGGTCAAGAGGTGCATAAAACTATAGCGATAAGATTGTGATACGGCTCTTTCACTATAACAATAAAACTGTAGCGTGGGAAACACTGACATGATGAAAAGTACTACAATGTGGATAACAACAAGTAGTATGAAACATTGTGCCATGGATAACATTAAATGATCAGTGCAAATGATGTGACGTGGATAACACTAAATCAGTATAAATGCTGTGATGTGGATAACACTAAATCAGTATAAATGCTGTGACGTGGATAACACTAAATCATTATTGACTTGGACAACATAATTATGTCCATATTAATTATGCATTTTGTTGCTTCGTAGGATAAGCTTAGCATAGTGAAAAGGTGATTCCTATGGGTAGCAACATGAACCATGGCATCGACTAATGCCCGAAATGTACAGGCAAGGATGAAAAAGGCATATCCCTTCATCAATATTCACTAAGTTTGTTGAATCGGAGTCCCTTTTCTTAAAAATCACATTTCTATAAAAAAAAAGGCACCCTAAAAAGCTAAAGCGGAGGATAACCTCAAGTTCCATGAGTTAATAAGAGGAAACCGCCTTCTTTAAAACTCATGGAAAATTGGGGGGAGGGGGAAGGGGGGCGGGCATATGTAGACACATAAAAGAGTCATCATATGCCATCAAAGAAATTAAGTGAAGATCGACAGGTGATTACTACTTAAATTGGGTCAAAGCTATGCATTATATTAACCGACTTGAGAAGACCTTTCGAACGATATATGGCGTGTTATGATCCAATGGTTGGAAGAAAAGCTATAGCCCGCCTCCTTGATGAAGCCACTCACATGGAGGCATGTTCATTAGCACCCTAGTTCCACGGAGGCATGCCTTACACCACCAAAGAAAACTCTGCCACCATATCTATAAAGGAGTCACTTCCATGGAGGCATGCCTAATGGCACATTGCCTCCATGGATGGGACGCCTCCATGAAAAAGAGCCTATAAGCTCCCATCTCCATAAAGGAGTCACTTCTATGGAAGCATGCCCAACGGCACCTTGCCTCCATGGACGGGACACTTTCATGAAAAAGGTGCTCATAAGCACCCATCCCCATAAAGGAGTCACTTGCATGGAGGCTTGCCTAATGGCACCTTGCCTCCATGGATGGGACACTTCAATGAAAAAGGTGTCCACAAACACCCATCTCCTTAAAGGAGTCACGTCCATGGAGGCATGCCCAATGGCACCTTGCCTCCATGGATGAGACACTTCCATGAAAAAGGTGTCCATAAGCACCAACTTCCAGAAAGTAGCCACTTCCATGAAGGCATGTCCAATGAGACCTTACCTCCATGGATGAGACACACGAAAAAGGGTCAATTGACACCAACTTCCATAAAGTAGGCACTTCCATGGAGGCATGTCCAATGAGACCTTTCCTCGATGCATGGGACACTTACTTGAAAAAGGGGTCCATTGGCATCCCACTTCCACGGAAGCATGTTATAGACTACCAAAGATTAATCTACCCCCAAAGAGGCGGTCCTCATAGAGAGGCAACCATCATAAAGAGGCCCTCATGAAGATGGCCCTCCGAAGGCGACCTTCACGAAGGTGACCTCCTATAGGCATGAACATGGTAAGCCTTGGAGATCAAGTGACAAGCCTATAAGACCCGCTGAAACCCAAGACTTACCCGACAAAAGAAGGAGGCGCTCGCTACCTCCACCGAAGGGGGCCTCCCGTCTGGAGCTCATGAAGGCACTACTCACTTACAAAAGTAGCTCTTACTCACACAACAATGGAATAAGGATCTCATTAGTTGATTAGTCACGGAAGACCCCTGCAGGCTAGAGATATTTTTTATTGCAATAGTGGGGACCACACCAAAAAGATCTATAAATAGCACCGATCCCCAGGCAATAAGGAAAAGGAGGAGCATGGAGGAACGAGGAGGCTCCCTCAAGAGCCCTGACCTTAGTCTTTTAGTTTTCTGGTTCTCTTCGTAAAAGGGGCGCCAGCGATTAGTCTCTAATCAATCAGGAGCTTAATGTTAGCCCAGAATTTCCATCACTGTATTCATCTTTTCATCAATAAAAATCTAACCCGGTCCCTCCTCCGGGTCATGGATGTAGGCAATGCCGAATCACGTAGATCTCATTGTCTTTTTTATCTCATGATGCATACTAAGTTCTAACCCCTGCTAACTCCTGCATCACATTTCACATCAAACTATCATTTTTGTTCTTACAAGGCCTTGCCTATGTTGCGGCCAGACATGACCGTGCTCTTGCTAATGGTAATTGGCTTGATAGTTTTGATGATCCTTCTCTCTTGCATCTGCCTAGAACATCCTCAGATCACAGTCCTATCTTGCTAACTCATAGGAAACGTTTCTTCTCTAGGAACTTTCCCTTTAAGTTTGAAGAAATGTGGCTTTCTCATGAGTCCTTCCCTGAGGTTGTCGAGAAAAGTTGGGCTATATCCTGCAGTGGCTCTCCCCAATTTATTCTCGCAACTAAATTGAAGACTCTCAAGTGTAATCTTAAGGTTTGGAATAGAGATGTTTTTGGCCAGCCTAAGAAGAACATAGCAACAGCAGAAAAGGCAGTATTGAAAGCTCAAGAAGTCTTCGACTCTGGCCCTATTGATCCTCTGCAGAAGGGGCTCAATGATGCTAAATCCGTCCTCCACAACTGGCTAAATGCTGAAGCTACACATTGGAAGCAGAAGTCGAAAATCCATTGGCTCCAGCATGGGGACATGAACACAAGGATCTTCCACCTCTCTGCTAAATCTAGGAGTCATCTCAACCACATTGATAGTATCTCTGTTGGAGGTAATTTCATAGAGGAAGAAGGCCTAATTAGAGAGGAAGCAATCTCATACTTCTCTCAATTGTTCCATTTAGCTCCTTACATCCCTAGTGAAGCCCTCTTTAATGTAGCTGGTCCCTCAGTCACAAATGACCAGAATCAGCTGTTGACAGCCATCCCCTCTTCTGAAGAAGTCAAAAAGGCAGTGTTTAGCTTAAAGAAGAGCAACTCCTCAGGTCCTGATGGCTTCACAGGGGTTTTCTTTACCAAATTTTGGCATATAGTTAGCTTAGATGTCATCCAAGCAGTAGCCCATTTCTTCTCTTCAGGAAGACTGCTGAGGGCCACCAATGCTTTCTTCCTTACCCTTATTCCAAAAATTCAAGGCCCAAATAGTTTCTCTGACTTCCGCCCAATTAGCCTCCTTAACTTCTCATACAAAGTTATTTCAAAAATCCTTGCTACAAGGCCAGTAGGCATTCTCCCCCTCCTCATCTACAACCACCAATCTGCTTTTTTAAAGGCAGAACTATTCACCAACATGTGGCCCTAGCCCATGAGCTCTTTCAACATCTCAAGTCCAACTCAAGAGGAAGCTCGGTTGGCTTAAAGCTCGACATTTCCAAGGCTTTTGATAAGCTCAAGTGGAATTTCCTCTTCATGGATTTGGAATTCTTTCAATTTTCCTCGAAGTGGATTGGTTTAATGAAGGAGTTGGTCTATAACAGCAAAGGGTCTGTGCTGATTAACAAAAGCCCATATGGTTTTTTCAGTTCTACCTGTGGGCTCCGTCGGGGAGATTCTTTATTCCCTTGCCTTTTTATCCTTAGGGAGGAAATCCAAAGTATTAATTTGGATAGGCTAAGACAAGAAGGTGCAATTTTCCCAATCTCAGCTTCTAGATCCTCTCATTAATTGCCACCTTCTGTATGCAGATGATATTCTGATATTCTAAAAGCCCACAAGGCTAGCCTACGGAGGCTTCAAGGTCTTTTCAAACTCTATCAGGACTATTCTGGTCAGAGCTTCAACCTGCAGAATAGCCAGTTGGTCCTGGGGAATTGCAATGCTAGAAGATCTACTATGGTATCAGGCCTACTTGAGATCAACAAAGCCTCTCTTCCCTTAGTCTAACTAGGGATCCCCCTATTTTTTTGTAGTGCTCGTCACTCTAATTTGAATAAGGTCCTAGACTCTATAAGGATGAGGCTTTCTGGTTGGAAAACAAAGCTTCTTTCCTTCGCTGGAAGACCGATTCTAGTAAGGCATGTCCTATCTTCCGTCCCCCTTTATATTTCTCTAGATCTTCCTCTCCCTATGAAGACATGTCTTCTCATTGAGAGGTTGATGAGGAATTTTATGTGGTCTGCTAATCCGAAAAGATTGAAGTCTAATCTATTCAGATGGGAGGTTGTCTATTTACCAAGATCAGAGAGAGGTCTAGGTTTGTGCAGAGTGAAGGAGTTCAATGAAGCATGTCTTTTAAAATTGGCTTGGTTAGTCTCCACTGCCAACTCTCTATGGGCAATTTGGTTCAAAGAAAGATATCTTAGAGGGTGAGCTATTTGGCATTTGAAATTTCAAAGGGGTGGTTCCTTCATCAGTAAGAGTATAAGATCATTCTCTTCCATTATCCAAAGAAATCTAGATGGGTAATTGGGAATGGGCAGTCTATTTCGTTGTGGTTTGACAGATGGATTGTTCAGATCCCTGTTGTTGCCAGGTTTCCCAGTTTACAGTTCTCTAAGCACTACTTGGTGGCTGATATCACAAGAACACCTCCCCACTCAGCTGAAGGATTTTCTGGATCTCTCCAACATCTCAATCTCCATTGGTGGCTGCTATGAGGAGGACCATCTGCTATGGCAAGACAGTACTTCCGGGGATCTCTCTATCAAAGATGCTTGGAACCTGCTGCGGATTAGGGACAATCTTTGGTTTGGGCTTATATGGAAAAAAATTATAAACCTAAGGCTGGTTTGCTTCAATTGGAGGTTAATACTTAGGAAAACTCCTATAGTGCTTACAGAGCTATGGGCGAAACAAAAAGGGTGGTCTTTCGCTTCCAGATGCTCTAGTTGTTGTAAGGAAGAAGAATTTGATGTGCACCTCTTCTTCTCCTGAGAATTGGCATCTCAGCTCTAGACTTGGATTCTGTCATCTTCTGGTTCTCATTGCTCCCCCTTTCTCTTTGCCACAATCATCTGAGACCTTTTATCCAAAGGCAAAGATGCCTGCTGCACTCTTTTTTCCAAGTTATCTCTATTTTATAGTTCCTCCGGAATGAAGCAAGTTCAATTCTAGGAAGCCCTCTCTGGAGAGAGCAAAGTCCATCATCAGGGATCATCTGCAAGGAATGGCCATGGCAGTGTTGGACTGATTTCTGTCCAGGTTCCGATATTATTTCTCTCTCTGTAGAGATAAATTTTAGTTTCTTAGTTCTCTTTGGGCAGCTTTTGTAGCCCTGTTTTTTTCTTCTGTTTTTTTTTTTTTTTTTTTTTTTTTTTTTTTTTTTGTGCTTTGTTTCAGTGTCTTGGCTGCTTGGTTCCCTACCCATTGTGGGTTTCCTCTAGCCTCCTCTTTTGTTTTTCTTTTGGGAGCTTTCTCTCCTATAGCTCTTCTTTCTACTTAATACAAAGTTTACCTTTAAGCCAAAAAAATTAAAAAATGGAGCACCTCCTTTTTGGTCAGAAATTATAAGTCTTGCATATGTTCTTAGTATATGTCCTACTCGTCCTTTCCTTAAGAGATTCAATTGGAAGAGTAGCTTTCTTGTTTTATGGCTAGCATGGAGACCACTAGGGATTCCTTAGAATCTTGCTTCAACTAAAGATCCGGATCCCACATCTCATGTGAACTTTGGACCCACAATTAATTGCAAATAACTGTATTAAATAAATGCAATTGCACTCTAGTTTTAGGAATATTAACAAGAACACCCTAAACTTCACAATTACTGAAAGTAGCCCCTCCATCAATTATATCCATGGATCTACTTGAAATTGAAGTTATGGACATGAATGGATGAATGGTGGTTTTATTTTTATTTTTGTTTGAGAAGGATGTGTTGGAGACCATGTAGGCTCTGTTATTTTTAGGTGGAGGTTGGAGAAAGGGAAGTCTTGAAAAGAATATAAATTTTCACTGAAACAGAATTCTAGAACTCAGATTTTGTGAAATTCGGTCTATTGTTGGTTAACCGACATGGAGTTTGGTTCCGATTCTAGAATGGTGCAAAATCTCAGAAAGAAGTGTTGATTAACTGAATTTTGGAGTTTGGTTAACCAATAACTAACCGACATCTAATCAGCATTCCAGAGGATCATTTTGTGTTAAAGTGTCGCTCGGTCAAGTGTCAGTTAACCAACAGCTAACCGAGATTTGCAGAATGGTGCTTTGTGGTTTTGTGGGGATAAAACTCAAAAATATGTTGAGATCAGTCAACTTGATGTTGTGCGCTTGAATCTTGGAATGTCATCTTGCTTTCGAAGCACCAATTTAGTTCAAAAACCCAACATTCAGGCTTCAGATACACGAGATGTCCAGTGATGGGGTCTTAGTATATGATTAAGAGAATTTTTTTTTTTGAAGATTAGAGCTGGAATTGAAGTTTTACCGGTTTATAACTGTCTTTACTTGAAAATGCAAAGTTTTCCTTGAATTATTTCAAGAGCCAAACGAAGTCTTGCTTTCATGAAAACTCTTGATCTAAGAACTTGGAGGGGACTATTCCTCATGCTTTTCATGTTGATGGCATATGCTATCTTGTCTTGTTTTGCCTTGTCTTGTCATGACAAGTAGTTTTCTCTTTCTCATTACTTTTCTTGTAATGTATTTCCATCTTGTACATGGAATAATTTGAAGTAGTAGACACCACCAAGCTTGGATAAACCTGTCAGACTGATCAGCTGGTTTGGGGTCCTTAAATTACTTAGATCGTCTATAGATAGGTTATATTGCTTGTACGTGCTTTTCAGTTCCATGGTCGGACTCCGTCTACTTTGCGTGGCGTGGAATCTTGTTTTTGTTGACACCAAAAATGTCACTTTGCCTCTTCACCCATTCCCAACATTAAAGCAACATGGAGCTGCATCCTATCACAAACAGGTGAATGCCGTTTCAAGCATTAGATCTTGTCAAAATCAAACCAAAATTACAAGATCCTTCAAAACAGCCAAGCGGAAGATACACCTGAAGTTTTGGGCCATTCTAATATCGTTTGGTCTAACTTCACTTCTCCGGCAGCTGAACAGGCGCTCCTGGCGGCGACAGTGTCGAAGACATCAAATCTTCGATCAGAGCCTATGGATGGTCTCAAAATACCTCTAAAAGGCCTCATATCAAATTTCAAGTCAAACCGACAACGTTTGACCATCCGTCAACACTCGAACAACAAAATCAAGCCTCTCGGCGGTGAGAACCACTGAGGCCATTACTCATTAAACAGAGCACATGGGTAGCTTCTACATGGTTCCAAAAGGCTACACGTCAAATTTCAGGTCATTCCGACAACGTTTGACCAGGTTTTGATGCTCGGGAACAAAATCAAGCCTACCGGCGGTGGAGCACCCTAGGAGCATGACATCCAAATCGGAGCTAATGGGTCGTCTTAAAATGACTCCGATAGGCTCTCTGTCAAATTTCAAGTCAATCGGACATCGGTTGACCGCACATCAAAGCGCGATATCTTCTTCGTAGCAAAAATAAGTCAAGCAGCGATAGGATCCCAAACGGCTTTAGAACTCAAATAAAAGTCCATGGTTGGTCCTATTTATTGCTCAAGAAGTTTCATCTCAAATTTCAGGTCATTCCGACATCGTTTGTCCTAGTTTTGACGCTTGACAGAAAATCGGCTACAAAGTCTTCGACTTTTCCACAAAATAGGAAACTTTGTGCTCCAGTTTGCACAGCTTCTCATCAGGTTTTCTTCAGAAGAATCAAGCCACTAGATGAGGAAAAATATCAAGAAAATACAGGACAAAAAAAAAGAAGCAAAAAAATCGAAATACGGCCGAAGAAACGGTGACCAAAAAGGGGGAAATCCCCATGGTCGCCGGCGACCCTAGAAGTCCGGGTCGCCGGATTTCCGCCGGAAGGCCCGTTTTCCAATTCTTTTCGCATTTCGGGAATTTCAGCCTCTGTGATTTTTCTAAAAATCTGATTTTTGATGCTTGAAATCGACTAATCTTCGTCAACATCTCAGATCCGCCGCCAAGAGCATAAAATCATCATTGATCACTCCAAGATCGCCAACCGGTTGACCAAGAAAGTACACTTTCTGCCCAATCGATCCAGAAACCGATAGGACAGATGTCATTGGTCTGCTGTTATCAATCAACGTCTGAAGTTGCATCGTCATCCGACATCAAACAACATGTGGATCCATGGGCGATCATTGCAAGAAGAATTTCAAAAGACGCAGCACGGCCCGTGACTCTTCGAGCGCCCTGACAACCAATTAATGAAGTTAAATGACCCATTTCATCACAACTTAATGCGGTCATTAACTCGTTATTTTGGACGGCCCAATCAGATTCAAGGAAAAAAGAGTTACAAGTCTAAGCAATCATGACAATAAATCATGAAACTCCCCTCATCGTAGAGATTAAAGGCGATTAAATGCCCATCATTCTCCATCGGCCAATCACAAGCCAGGAAAAAGGAGTTACAAAATCAAGAAATAAAAGCTTGTAACTCCTCCTCATCATGGAGCACCAATGCCATCAATGCTCATAAACCCACCCCATGGCTACCAAGAGCCTATAAAAAAAAGGGGCCATTCCAAGAAGAAGGACTCCAGAAAACCAGAAATCAGAAATCCAAGAGCTACCCACATAGAGAGCCAGAAAAATCTCCAAAGTCCAGACACTGCGCAAAGAAACTCTGTTGCAGCAAGCACCACAAGGTGATTGAAGTCTCTTGGGGGGCGCCCCACCTAAGGCTAAGCTCTCTCTTCTCTTATTCGACATGGCCTAGACGCAGCTTTTCAGCCCGTCTATTTGGTTTTTTATGAGATATAAGACCTCTTCTTGGTCTTTATCTTCTGAAAAATTGAAGCCTAAGCCAAGCCAAGAGAATCAAAGCATTATACGTTCTCATCTGCATGGACGATGGCGAAGCCCATACATGAC
Organism: Camphora micrantha; assembly: GCA_003546025.1. Lineage (NCBI taxonomy): Eukaryota > Viridiplantae > Streptophyta > Magnoliopsida > Laurales > Lauraceae > Camphora > Camphora micrantha. The sequence goes on along the minus strand of QPKB01000011.1, from coordinate 8,781,045 downwards.
TTGTGACCGTCGATCTAAACGTAGCCCCACAATCTCCTGAGAAGTCAGAATTCATTTTCTTACTTTTCTATTGTATTTTGTATTTCTTTTAAAGAAAAAAAATCACAGTTCTTGTCTTTCATTATTGATGAGATTTGTAAATCGCCTTTCACGGCAAACAAAACAAAATCGCCTTTCACGGCAAACAAAACAAAAATCGCCTCTTACGACATTAAAAAAAAAACTTGTCTCTTTTCTTAAAAAATGTGCAATGGAAAGTTAGAAAAAAGAGTTGATTTCCTTTCTACTTGTGAAGGTGAATCTCCGGATCACCATCTCTAAATTCTAAGTAGAATAGAAAATCTGGCATACTCGTAACAAAATGTTGATACCCGCCTTTTCTCTCCTTCCCTCCATTCGGCCTTTCGGTAGCCTCGGGGACGGATGAGAGGCGAAGGGAAGGAAATGGGTCCATCAATTGGCACACCCGATGGGACACTTTCATTTGAGAACGTGATGCCTAGATTCTTCGGCTCCTTTCAGATCGGTGGCCTATGTTGGATCTTGCATCTAAAAAAAATGAGATGGGATTTTCTTGGAAATTTCTATTTTTAGTTTATTTCCATTCTTTCTCATTTTGCAAAAAAAAAATCTGGTTTCTCTTTCTTGGATTCATTTTCGAGAAACTTTGAATCTTTCTTCTTCGAACTTGATAGCTCACAGAAATGTTTGAGCTATTGTTCATATCGGGGAACGGATCATCTTTTCTCTTTGATACGTCCGATAGGGATTTTAAAAAAAAAAATATTATTTAAAAAAAATCGGTTTTCTTTCTTTTGGATTCAGATTTGAAAAACTTTGGTTTTTTTTCTTTTCGGACAATGGCTCGTGGAAATTGTTTATAGCCAACGTTTGGATTTGAATGGGCCATTCGCTCTCTTTGATGAGTCCATTAGAAATCTTTCAAAAAAAAAAAAAAGTAAAAAAAAAAAAACCACAAAGGTTGCACCAGTTGCGTTCTTTGACCAAAGTGGATCTAAGAAAAGCCTTGTCCAGAATGTGGAGACAACTAGACTGTTCGAGGCAAGGGTTTTCCAAACGGGTTCATTAAGTAATCCTACCCTTACCTGGGGGTTGATCTATCTACTAAAGTTTCATAAGATCGAATTGGAAACCTCTGTGTACCTTTAAAAAAAACTCTAAAAAAAAACTTTCAAAAATATATATATATATATATATCCATCATTTTTGGGTTCAGATTTAAGAAATTCTGGTTCCTTCCCTTTTGGATTCAGTGCTCGTAGAACCTTCTCTTTTGGGTTCAAAACAAAGGAGGTCCTGAACATCTGCAAAGTCAGTATAGTTGGCCCCTCTCAAGGAGAACCAGTTTTACCCTCTATCTCACATGAAAGAGGAGAAACTTACCCTCCACCAAACAATCAAATCAATCTAGCATGAGCCGGCTTGCTACAAGCCAAAAATTAGATCCTACATCACCAGGCCTCCGCAAGAACCTGCTAAGGCCCGTAACCTTGCAGCTCATCCCTTTATCTCAACTGGGGCCGAACTCGCAAGATTCAAGGCTTTACTGCGACAAACAAAGGACCGCGTCCAAATCCTGTCCATGCCTAGTTTCAACGAAGACAAGCTCGGCTGTTGCGCTAGAGGGAGTACATCCTTCATTGCTAAAGCCCAGCCAGAGCTGACCGAAGCTCGGATTGCTAGTCGCATACATCACCGCTTGTCGTATCGACAAAAGAGACTAGAGAAGCAGAAGACTCAGCATCCTACCCTTCAAGTCTCCCAAAAATGGGTCGAAAAAGAAAGACCCAACTAAGTTGTTGCTGTCCATATGGTTGGCAAAACCAGAAGACACCAGAAGTTAGCAACCAAACTTCATGTCCGGCGACCTATGACTCACAATGTCGCCCGGACACGAAGACATCTGGAAGAATCTTCTACTCCTTCGAGTAATCCTTCCCCAAGCTCTTCAAAAAAGAGCCCCAGTTCAGTCACCAGGACGATTTCTTCATTTGAATCCCGAAGAATGAGTGTCTTGGCTACAAACTCTGAGCCATTGCGCAACCCACAGCCTGATGAAACGACCGCGCGCATCCAACAATTGGAGCAAGGTCAGCAAAGGATTGAGACTCTGATGGAAAACCTTCTTCTCGCTTTTCAGCGTCAAGAAAATAATCAACCTCCTCCGAATCATCAAGATGACGAGGTTGATGGGGAAAACAATAAGTCACGCGCCCTTACCAAAAATAACGTTGACGATATCCTCACCAAAGAAAAAGAAGAGGATATACTAAAGGAACATGAGATCAACCCACCATATCCTTTATGGATGGATTCGGTTCCGTTCCCTACAAAATTCAAACAACCTACTCTCTAGACATATACGGGGAAAGGTTCAGCCAGACAACATGTCATCCACTTCAAGATCCTGATGGGAGCTATCATGGATCAAGATGCACTCAAGATCCGCCTCTTTGCAAGTACCTTAAAAGGTACGACCTTTGATTAGTACTCCACTCTGCCAGAGGATTCCATCCAAAATTGGGCCATGCTGGAGACATGCTTCCTGACCCACTTCAAAGGTGAAGATCATCCTGTTACTATGGCTCAGCTCTGCAGCCTAAAACAGGGAGAGAATGAGTCAACATACGACTTTATCCACAAGTGGAAGGCCATGGTGTACAAATGCTCAAACGTATTGCCACAAGCGTCGCCGATTGACATCTGCCGTAACAACATGAAAGCAAAGATCCACTCCATGATCATCGGCAACAAATCAAAAAATCTGGGAGAACTCCTAGGAGCAGCTATGGAGGCTGAAACAGTGATTAAAGACGTCAACAGTCAGAAATCATCAAAGAAAAAGTAAACCGTCGTTGCAACCTCGAAACAGAAGAAGAAAGAGGTCCTCAATGTGCAAACCAAGTCAGCTCCTCAGCAGCCAAAGAAAGATGAAAACAAATCTGCATGTAAAAGACCTGAACTCTTTGATGCCTTCAGAGAACGAGTAGAAAAGAAGTACCTGTTCGATGAAGATGTCGAAGAAATCTTTGCGACTCTTTTAGCAAACAGCAAGCTCACCTTGCCTGAACCCAAAAAACCGGGAGATGTTGGCCAAACCAATGATCCCCGGTATTGTCCATACCACCAAATGATCTCGCACCCTCTCAACCAATGCTTTGTTGTAAGAGAGAAGATCAACGAGATGTGGAAAAATGGAGTTACCACCTTTGACAAAAACTATGGGTCTACCTTCGTCAACATGGTGTCACGTGGACAAACATTCAAGTCGGAAAAGAAGAAGATTGACACTTCCTTCAAGGTGATAAAAATGGTACAAATGTCCCAAGAGCTGGTTCCTTACTCTATACCAGACGGACAACCCATATGGGTGCATCTTGATCTCCTGGAAGATGAAAACTGGGAGGTTGTCAAAACAAAGCCAACAACTCAACAGCGAATGCAAGCCAGGAGACATCTCCACAAGCTCAAACAGTAGGAGAAAGCTCAGGAAAAACAAGATGTCCGTGAAAAAGCAGAGACATCCTCTACTGCTTCACTGGGAACGAAAAAATCCATTCCCGAGAGTTCTAAAGAGGTAAGAAAATTCACTCTTAGTGACTACATGCCACCTCAACTCGGGAATGAAACTACGCAGGGGGCATCATACTCTTGCAATTCGGTAGTCGGATTCTCCATGAATGGATATGAGTCCAGTGACACCACCAGTGACACGATGAGTGGGAAGAATCCTTTGAAACAGGAGAATATCTCTCCGATGAGGGATGGGTTCCTAAAACTCACCTTATACCAGTAATCTGGTATAATCCCTTACAGCCACAAGGATCTTGGTCTGATGATGAAGAAGATCAAAAGGTTGTTCAAGAAAATGTTGTCGATCTAGCACTCACTGACGCTCTAGTGGAACCCAAACATGTTGAACCATAAGGGGCAGACGATAAAGAAGATTTGCCTCTCATGCCTGATCTTGAAGAATACGCGAGAATCCTGCAGCACCTTGCCATAGAACAAGAGCAAGATTTTCGTGATCAAAATCCGGGACAATAAGTCCTTGAAAATCAACAGACATCCCCTCCCTCAACCCCTGAAAATGGAGAAAACTACTGGATAAATGATCCTCCTACATCCGATGATGAGCCCGATTCTCAACAGTCTATCCTGGGGGGATCTCCTATCAAGGCAATCTGCAACGTGATAGCTCACGATGATGGTGCCTCTGAAGCATCATCTTCCGAAGAAACATACTCTCTGACTACACCTGATAGTATGTCTTCCGGAGCTACATCTTCTCAAGTGGCTTCTACTAAGGTATCATCTTCTTAGCCTTCGTCTCCTGAAATTGTGACGTCGGAGCTTAAGACTCTTCCGACTGATCATCTCGAAGAAGCTCCTGCAAATGAAGTCTTCTTTAATGAAAATCCGGTCAACTGGTCCCAGATACCTGACCTCATAGGTGATGTCCGGACCGGTGAATTACTCAACAAGGAAGAAAAGTTGGTGGACGATGTTCAGGATTATTCCCGGAAAATTCTCATTGCAACGTAATCATTGAGGATGGTAACTCTGCTGCAGACACATCTTCAGTAAACGACAAAGATTAACCCCTTGATCCTAAGAGTGATCTTCCAAAAGGAGACCCTTCTCAAGAAGCACTCGAAGTCGGTAGAGGTACCCGCTCTGGCCGGGATTATCATAAATGTTACAACCAACCTTCTTCCTCTTATGTAAATCCTTCGAGAAAGAAAGTTGTAAACGCCCCAAATGGCAACAATAATGAAAATGCAGGCCCGAAGGAGGCTTTCAAGTGCGACTTGATTGGGCACTTTAAACACATACCTGTACGATTGCACATCCTTGACTTACTACGAATGTCTCCAGAAACTCGTGATAGTCTCATTTCAGAACTGCAAAGGCTGAATGCGGATGTCAACAAACATGCCCCACAAGTCCTACAAATTGAAATGGACTATAGGGTCCAAAAATCAAGTACTTCCTCAAAGGGAGAGAAGAAGAAAACTGAGGGATCAGGCATTGAATGCTTCTTGGTTCAAAAGACAGCAAGTGCAACCATCGCCTTCAATAAGGACGATCTCCTGCTAGGCGAAACAAAGCACAACCGACCCTTGTACTTCACAAGGTATGTCAAAGAGATGCCAATACACAGAGTCCAGATTGACCCAGGTTTCTGCACTCAACCTCATCTCTACTTCAACACTCGAAGAGCTGGGCATTCCACCTAGCAAGCTGAGTCACATATCTGTATCCATCTTTGGATATGATGGGAGCGCTCAGAAGCCTATCGGCAAAATCAAGATCAAATTGCAAATCGGTGATCTTATATCTGAAGTCACTGTATATGTAATAAGGACCCCTTTATGCTACAACATCCTTCTTGGACGCCCCTGGATACACGAGATGTTAGATTGTATGGACTCAATCCATCAGATGATGTAATAAATTGATTAATTTCTTTATTTATCAACAATATCATGCTTTCCTTTCATGAGATGAATGATGTTTTACTACTTAATGCACATGACGAATACATATGACATAAATGGTTCATGAGATGAACTGTGTCCCATTAGTATATTGGATGTGATATATGTGTATGGATGAGATCCACACACGGGAGACATGTGTCACAAATCTTATACTTAAATATCTTCACAACCGGTGATGAGACTGGGCATCTCATCTGATAAGGTTGCAGCGCTTTGATCACTATGAAATAGTGTGATTTGTCTCGATCATCAGAATGTAAGATTCTGGATCACGGTGCTGGTACATTGGATGTATTGAAGGACCATGAGAAGCACCTTATGGAATACTGTCTCAAGTTTAAAGTTTGCTTTTATAATTTCCTAGCAATAGGCTCTCAATCCTGAGATATTGATGAACTCAAGTTTCTATCTATTCATTTGCTTTGAGTCACTAATAAGTGAGGCCAACTGTAGGTCAACACCTCGGTGTCTTGGGTACGTGGTAGTAGGACTGTGGGAACATCCAATGGTCAAGATGGAATCTATCTATATTATTCCCTTGTGCCAATTAATGGATTTGTCATTAGTAAGTGCGCACCCATCTCGATTAAAAGTTAATTGGATGGTACTGATGATCACTGTGATTAATTGGGGCTCAAGAATAATAAGATGTGGATTTAAATTGGTGGGACAGTTTTAGTCCAATTCATCCATGGATATTGATAGAGGGGCTTACTTGTGGTAATCGGAAAGTTTCGGGTCTTCATTGTAATTCATTCCTAAGACTGGAGTGCAATTGCATTTATATAGTGGTGTTATTTGCAATTAACTGTGGGCCCGGATTGCACATGAGATGTGGGGTCGCGGTGTCCCAGTTGGAGCCAGCTTTCTATGGAATCCCTAGTGGTTCCCACGGTAGCCCCAGTTATTGGAAAGATACTAATCCTACTAGAACTCTAAGATGAAGGACTTAAGAAGTTACTATTTCTATTTGAAGTGAGACTTCTAATAGTGGTAATAGTAAGGTTACTATTTTGTGTGGAAGTAAGACTTCTATTTCAATTAGTACAAGAGAAGGAGGTTGCTTAATGCTATAAAAGGAGTAACAAAGGGGCTGGGACGTCCATAACCTTGGAATTCACGCCCAGCCCCCTTTTGTGCAAGAGTTGCACATACCTCTCTTCCTCTTCTAGTTCTCTTCTAGTTTCCTTTAAAGCTTTTAGTTGTTTTCTTTAGGAGATCTCACCCATCTCCTTTAGAGAAGAGATCTGGTACGGGTCATAGCGTGGAAGACTAAGAGGTCTTAGAGATCTTAAGTTGCTTACAAAGAAAGTAGTTTTCTTCTCCTTTAGAGCACAACCAGGCTGCAAAGGTATAATCTGCTTCTCTATCTATTGTAGATTATTTTGCATGGTGTTGCTTGTATTATTGTTGTACGTGGTATATGAGTATGAGGGATTGCATCCTGGATATGGTTAATGGCCTTATGGGCATTTGATCCCTGAGTCAAGTGGGTCAAAAGTTTTGAAATCGCATCCACGAGGCCCACCTATTTCCAACACGAGAATGGTGTTGTCCATTCAACTCTACATCAATGCATCAAGTTCGTTGGTAATGACCGCTTTATACATCGAGTGTTTGCAGATAAAAAGCCCTTCAAAGGCAAAGACGTCTATTTTGCAGATGCTCAAATGTATAAAGATGAAAAAGAAGAAAATGAGGAAGAAACATCATCCTTTGCCGAAATTCTCCAGAAAGATATGCGTAAGTGTCCTCAGCAATCATCGGAAGAAAATAAACCTTCCGACACATCTCCCTTCGTTGTCTCCCTCAAATCTTCCAAACCTTTAGTAATTACCTCCAAGGCAAAGATGACAAACCAAGAGGCTAGGGGCAAGTTTATTTTTTCCCTTGTGTCTATCATGCATAACACAGATTCGGATACAGAGCCAGAAGACGACACATCGTCAAGCCAAGTTGATACTTAGCAAATTCAGCCTGCTCTCACTCCATTGGGGACACCTGCTGATGTAGAAGATCCTACGTCTGCTTTCGTCATTGTTTCGGCAACTTTGGCTGAAGAAAAGCCGATATTCTTCCACAGATCAGAAGCTTCTTCATCAAATTTCTTACTTGAACCTTTCCAAAATGAAGTTATACCTCAACTATCCCTGTATAGTCCAATGGCACAAGCTATCATGAAGAAAATGAGCTATGATGCTTGGAACCCAATCGGTTTGGGAGGTTGCCGTGGTATTCTCACACCATTGGAACCTACCTTGACCAAAAGTCAACCAGAGGATGGGAAATTCCACCATCACAAAGGCAAGTCTTCATATAGATTGGGGTATGATCTTGACACTCCCATGAGACAGTTGACACAAAGGCTGCAAAGTCGTTTTGCTAACCAAGCTTCAACATCTCGTGTCCATGAAGACGTTGATATCCCTGAATATCTCTTTGAGGAATTACTTGTCAAGGATCCAAGAAGCTCCTTCAATTAGTATGATTTCTTTGATGATAAAGAGGAATTGTCCGATGACACAGACACGGAGTTTTCTAACCCAGAGGAACCATCGTCTCCAAAAGAAGTATCTTACTTCGACCAAGTTTCAACGGGTGATTGGGATCATCCCATTGCAAATCTTGAGAAGAGTATCGATCAAGAAGATCCATGGACAAAAGCAAACCCTTGGTCTATAAACACCTCTGGAATTCTAGAGGGCCATGTTGAGTTGGAAGCCTCCGAAAACATTGTGGGGGAACCACCTTCAAATTTTCCAACAGAATATCCTCTTCAAAAGATAGATTTGGTAACACCAAATAACCCACGTCCTGTATTCATAAGCAAGAATATAAAGTATGATGAGTTACCCAAGTATATCTCTTTTCTTCATGAGTTCATTGATTGTTTCGCATGGTCTTATGCTGAAATGCCTGGTTTAGACCCCAAGATAGCAGTCCACAAACTCAATCTGCAAAAAGACATCAAGCTTGTCAAACAAGGCCAAAGAAGATTCCGTCCTGCTGTGATGGACAAAATTGAACAAGAAATCCAGAAACTCAAAAGCATTGGCTTCATTCGTGGGGAACAGCATCCTGAATGGTTGGCCACCATCGTCCCCGTGACAAAGAAAAACAGGCAGATCATGGTCAGTATTGACTATAGAGACCTAAATAATGCATGCCCCAAAGATGAATTCCCACTCCCCATACCAGAGGTGATGATTGACAACACCTGTGGATTTGAGCGAATGACATTCATGGATGGATTCTCTGGCTACAATCAGATAAAGATGCATCCTGAAGATGAAAGACATACATCATTTCGGACTCCATTTGGCGTGTATTGCTACACAGTCATGCCATTTGGTCTGAAAAATGCTGGTGCAACATATCAGAGGGCTATGATGAAAATATTCCAAGATATGCAAAACAAGACGGTTCAATGTTATGTCGACGACCTCGCTGTCAAAAGCAGAAGAAAAGAAGACCATCTCAAAGATCTTTGAGAAGTCTTCCTACGACTTCGCAAACACAAGCAGCTGATGAATCCACTAAAATGCTTCTTCGGTGTTTCATCAGGTAAGTTTCTCGGATTCATAGTTCGAAAAGCCGGAATAGAAATTGACCCCACCAAAGTCAAGGCTATCCTAAAAATGCCATCTTCGAGAACCCTAAGAGAACTAAAAGGGCTTCAAGGAAGATTGGCATACATTCGACGGTTCATCTCCAACCTATCAGGGAAGTGCCATCCATTCTCTCGCCTAATGAAGAAAGGTGTAGATTTTGTTTGGGATGCTGAATGTGAAGCTGCATTTCAAAACATTAAAACATACCTGACCAAACCTCCAGTGTTGGCTGCCCCTACAACTGGAAGACCATTCATCTTGTACACAAGAGCTCTCGACCATTCTCCGGGCGCTCTGCTTGCACAAGAGAATGACGAGGGAAAAGAAGCCGCTCTATACTACCTCAGCCGCATGTTGGTAGGTGCAGAGCATCGTTATTCTCCGGTCGAAAAAGAATGCCTTGTAGTAATTTTCGTCGTACAGAAGCTACGTCACTACTTACTGTCTAACACAGTCTACCTGATTTCGAGGATCAATCTCTTAAAGGTCCTTGTCACAAAAGCAGGTTCTCTCAATGCCCGATTGGCAAAGTGGTCCATCCTTCTGTCACAGTTTGATATTAGGTATGTATAACAAAATGCAATCAAAGGCCAAGCTCTGGCAAACTTTCTCGCAGAGCATCCATTGCCCAAAGATTCTCCACTTAGGGATGATCTCCCAGACGAACCCGTCTACGCCATGGAGATTTCCTCATCAAATGCCTCCTGGGACATGTACTTTGACAGCGCAACCAGGACAGATGAAATAGGAAAGCAAATATCGAGAATTGGCATCCTCTTTGTTAATCCTGAAAAATACATGATTCCGCATGCTTTCTCGGTACTGGAACCATGTTCAAACAATGCAGCTAAGTACCAAGCCCTGATTGTGGGATTGGAACTCGCCCTTGAATCTAGCATTATCACGCCCCCGGACCGCGGCCCTGATAATCAAGTCCTTAATCCGGGGAACGTGGCGCGACGGGCCAGAAAATTTCGCACGCACACGCTATTTATTTTCCCATAGGATTCCGCTGTGAGGATTCGAGACGGTCCATCACAACCCATGAATCGATTTCACATCAAATGATAATATGCGGAAGCATGCAGTAAAATAAAAGTCACATACAACATAAAATAAGAGCACAAGTCTAGTATCAAAGAAGAATATATACATAAGAGCATAGCCCAAAGTTAAGATTAAAGTTGTGAGGATCAAAAGTAATTTAAGTTATACAATCCATCAAGGCTAACAGTGGCCATATACAAAATTCCCAAAGTAAAAGTCATTTCCCAAAGGATGTTATCGTAGCTCCAGACCCAACATGACGTCTGCATAACGTCATTTGGCTGCCACTTGTGCTCCTCCTGAGGCCCTATTGCCTCCTGTGTGCACTCTGCCTCATGGGCTGCGGGTCCGATATCTGACACCAAACGAAAGAATATCAGACACGACGGTCTGACAGGTGAATAATACAGACAAGATGTACAAGTTTTATAAATACCATGTTTAAAATCGTAAAATACAATTGAAACGAAATGTATGTAAAGAATAAATCAAATAAGCTCTTTCTGTACGAATAAAAAAATTTCAGAATTTAAGTATGCAAACTCGCTAATAAATAATCAAAATATTAGTAAACCACATTTAGCTAAATTCTCCTATTACCGAAGTAATAGGAGCACATAGACAGAATTCGTCGCCATATAAAATGGCCGGAACAAATAACCGTTGCCATATAATATGGCCGGAACAAACAGACAAAAACCGTTGCCACTACTCGTGGGACCGGAAAACAGAACCGTTGCCATGGCCGGTGCAAACAAACAGAATCCAAACTGCAGTTCGCGAATAATTTTAAAGATCCCAGGCAGGGTGATCAGCCCAACTAGGTGACCTAAGCTTAAGGTGCCATTCTAAAACTTGAATCGAAATAAATCAAATCATAATTATACATTTTAAAATCAATAAGATGAACTACTCCGAACAAATACAAACAGATAGAATTAAACAATTCAAATGAGTAGTCTTACCGATAATTTCAAATGTAACAAACCAATCAATTTTGTTTCAAAACTAATCATAAGGAAAATTTATAATAAATTCGCTAATATGGAATGAGGTGATACATAGTGGTTGATTGATCTCCCGAGGATTTTCTCATTATACATTTAATGTCACAGCACCCGTCATAAAACATAGCTAGGTGCCTCTGAAGATCTCCGATGTTTGAGACACAAAGTGCATAGTGGGACTTACCTACATTTCTCATCTGAATAATTATGAGATAACATGGTTCAAATGTTTTATTCGCCTCCATGAAGCCTTACGGAAACAATTCTCTACAATTGGTTTTCCAATAGGGCACAGGGAAAATGCCCTGAACTGTGCCAAGGTTCGCTCGAGCGGACCCTCCCAGAACTTCCTTCGCTCGAGCCACCAAAACGTTCGCTCGAGCGGACAAGCTTCTGTATCAAATTTTGTCAGATAGTACCAGGTTCGCTCGAGCTGACATATGCTCGCTCGAGCGAGCCATTCCAGAAACTCATTCGCTTAAGCTGATACACAGTTCGCTCGAGCGAACAGGTTTCTGCAATGTTTTTCACCAGACAGTGGCCTGTTCGCTCAAGCGACCACCAGGTTCGCTAAAGCGAACAACTCACTGGGTGTTTCGCCCAGTGCAGAATTTCTACACCACTGATGCCATCTCTCCTCTTTTCATTTCCATCTTCCCTATACTATTCCAACATCTCCTTCTAGACAAATACTTATATTCAACCACATCTATCACCACTAAATCCAATCCCAAACCATATACATTATCAACTAACATTTCAAAATTTAACATAAGTAAGACTGCAGAAATTCAAATATTTAGGATTTAGCCTTGTAAAACAATTCATTGCTATAAAATTTCCATGTTGTTATATACTCAAATCCTGCAGAAAATTGATTATAACACACAGCCATATAACATTTAGAAACACACCTTAAATAGTCACATAAGATCACTAAAATGAAACACAACTTTCAAGTCAAAACTTTTGAGAAATAAGGTGCAGATTTGTATGCATTCAAAGTTCTAATTATTCACTTGTCTCAAGTCCAAATGGGTCTCAAAACACTCTAATAACTCCTTGCTCAGCTCAATTCCAAACCTACACCAAAAACCCCATGGAAAACCACTAAAATCCATAAAAATTTGGAAAACAAAAGAGTTCTCCACGAAGACCCTTGCATGCATGAAAGTGGGCTTCTATAGGATCAATCAAACTCATTGATGCAAGGAAGATGCCATTGCTTACCTCTAGGTGTTCCAATTAAGAAGAAAAGCTTGAAGGAGAAGAAGGTTCGGCTGAGATTCCTTTGAAAAGAGTATCAATGGAAAGCCAAGAGGAAGGAGAAGAGATTGGTGTGATCAAATCTCCATTTTCCACTAAGGAGGAAGGACATGCAGAAGAGAGAAGATGTGAAGAAGGGGAGTTCTCTCCCTGGTTCATTTGCTGCAGAAAATGAAGAAGAAGAAGTTACAAATGTGGGTTTAATTTTTAAGTTGAGGGAGTGGGCCCCATTGGCCCTGGAATCTTCACATAGCTGGATCTATCATTTATGGGTCCCGAATGAAGTTGACGAAGAAGAGAAAAATGATCGTTGAAAAATCTAGTTTTTAAAAAGTATATTTTCCTCGTGATTTTCAAATTTCAAAATTTATGCACAGACTTGTATGTGAAAAGACTGATTTGCCCTTTTTCTCGAAAAATGTAATTTCTGGGGTTCAAATGCAAACTGAACAAACATGAAAGTTGCTGGGATCAAAATGAAAAATTCAAAAATATCGAAATCCATATTTTCAGAAATCATATAAATCCAATAAATAAAATCCCCACATTAATACGCGTCACACGGGCCACCTCGGGCCCGGTCAAACCAAACACAACGCTCTCAAAATTCCCCAAACCTATTTGAAATTCTAATCTAACTAGAAACTCAAGCTAATCATCCTCTAATCCCACTTAATGACTAGTCACAGTTATAGTAATAACAAGTTATACTAAACCTGGGTCGGGGTCTGACATCCTCCACCCCTTAAAAGCATTTGCTCCTCCAAATGAACACTAACCTTTAGTAGCAAGTGCGGGTACTTCTTCTAAACTTGATCACGCAGTTCCCAAGTAGCTTCTTCTGGTTCGTGATTCTCGCAAAGCACTTTTACCTAGTGAATTGTCCGGTTCCTTAATTCTTGCTCCTTCGCATCAATGATTCTGACCGGTTTCTCAAAATAAGTGGCATATTCTCGAATCACTAGAGGCTCATATCTTAGCACATGTGAGGGGTCCGAAACATATTTCTTCAACATTGAGACGTGAAACACATTGTGTACACTAGAAAGTTCTGGCAGTAAGGCGAGTCTGTAAGCCACTTCACCAACAGACTCAAGATCTCATACGGTCCAATGAATCTTCTTGACAGTTTACCCTTCTGACCGAACCTCAAGGTTCCTTTAGTGGGTGACACTTTCAAAAATACTTTATCTCCTACTTGAAACTGTAGGTCCTTTCTCCGAACATCTGCATAACTTTTATGTCGGCTTCTCGCAGTCTTCAAACGCTCATGAATGAGTTTAACTTTCTCATTGGTCTCGCTAATCAATGTCGGTCCATGAAAGCTGTGTTCTCCGACCTCTACCCAACATACTGGAGTTCTGCATCTCCTTCCATATAGTGCTTCAAAAGGTGTCATTCCTATACTCGAGTGGTAACTATTGTTATATGCAAATTCGCAAAGAGGTAGACTTTCATCCCACTAAGTTTCGAAGTCAAGCACACAAGCCCTAAACATGTCTTCCAACGTTTGGATGGTCCTTTCTGACTGTCCATCTGTCTGTGGGTGGTACGTTGTACTGAATTGGAGCTTTGTACCCATGGATTCACGCAGAGTCTTCCAGAACCTCAAGACAAATCTTCTATCTCTGTCTGATGTAATGGAGACTGGTTGGCCATGTTGGCTGACAATCTCATTAACAAACGTTTGTGCTAGTGACAACATTTGCATATTCTTTCCTGTCTTCAATGGAATGAAATGTGCAGATTTCGTCAGTCGGTCAACTATAACCCATATGGCATTGTTCCCTCTGCTAGTCGTCGGTAGACCCGAGACAAAATCCATCGTAAGATGTTCCCATTTCCACTGTGGGATCCAAATGGCTGCAAGAGACCTGCTGGCTTCTGATGTTTTGCCTTAATCAATTGCAAGTCATGCATCAGGACACAAATGCTGCAATTTCTCTCTTCATGTTGCTCCACCAGAATCTACTATTCAAATTATGGTACATCTTTGTACTCCTCGGGTGCATAGAATACTTGGTGTTATGGGCTTCAACCATGATTTCATTTCTCAAGTCATCAATATTTGGAACACACAATCGGTCGCGGAAGTACAATACTCCCTCCACGATTCTGAAATCGGGGCAATCTGAAATGTGCTTCACAATTTTTGCTAAGTCTGGATCCTATAGCTGAGTCTCCTTGATTTTCTGAATGAAAGTAGGTTCAGACACTGTCATGTTTGCTAGCATAACACCTCGTCTCAACAGTTGGAACTCAACTCCTAATTCTTCAAACTGTTGGAGTCTACTCATTCCTAGCAAACTAGCCATGCCCCCAGACTTTTTGCTCAATGCGTCTGCCACAACATTTACTTTCCATGGATGGTATTTGATTGAAAAATCGTAGTCCTTAATATACTCCATCCATCTTCTCTGCCTCATGTTCAATTCATTCTAAAAGAACAGATATTGTAGACTATGGTGATCCGAGTTAACCTTAAATTTTTCTCCACATAAATAGTGTCTCTACATCTTTAATGCAAATACAGCTGCGGCTAATTCTAAGTTATGCGTTGCATAATTCTTCTCGTGCTCCTTCAGCTGCCTTGAGCCGTACGCTATGACTTTGCCATCCTGCATTAGTACACATCCAAGTCCCACCGTTGAAGCATCCGTGTAGACTACGAAATTACCACTGCCTGAAGGTAAGGTGAGAACTGGAGTTGTGGTTAATCTCTTCTTCAATTCTTCAAAACTTGCTTCACATTGCTCTGTCCATACGAATGGCACGTTCTTCCGGGTTAATTTGGTTAAAGGTGCTGCAATAGATGAAAATCCCTGCACAAACCTTCTGTAGTGGCCTGCTAAACCCAGAAAACTCCTGATTTCGGTTACATTCTTTGGCCTCTCCCAACTAATGACTGCTTCTATCTTTGTCAGATCAACTGCCAAACCTTCTTTAGAAATAATATGACTGAGGAAACAAAACTTGTGTCAGCTAAAAACCACATTTCTCGAGTTTTGCATACAACTGGTTGTCCCTTAACAATTGTAGTGATGTCCTCAGGTGCTGCCCATGCTCTTTTCTAGACTTGGAGTATATTAGTATATCATCAATGAAGACAACAGTGACCTAATCCAAGTAAGGTGCAAAGATCTTGTTCCTTAGAGCCATGAACACTGCTGGAGCATTCGTCAGTGTAAAGGGCATTACTAAAAATTCATAGTGCCCATATCTTGTTCGGAAGGCTGTCTTCGGTACATCTGATTCTCTGACTCTCAACTGGTAATGCTCGGACATCAAGTCTATCTTCGAGAAATACTCTGCTCTTTGCAATTGATCAAATAGCTCATCTATTCTTGGTAGTGGGTACTTGTTCTTAATGGTCACTTGATTCAGCCTTTTGTAATCTCTACACATTCTCAAACTTCCATCTTTCTTCTTGACAAACAACACCGGAACTCCCCACGGTGATAAGCTGGGTCTGATAAAACCTTTCTTTAATAACTCTTGCAAATGGAATTTCAATTCACCCAATTTTGTCGAAGCCATTCTATTCGATGCGATAAAAATTAGAGCTGCTCCTGGCATAAGCGCTATGGTAAATTCTACTTCCCTGACTGGTGGCAGTCCTGGAATTTCTTCTGCAAATACATCTAGAAATTCGCTCACTATCGGAATTTGCTCCACCCCTTGGGACTGTTTGTCCTCTGAAATAAATGCTATGAATCCCTTGCATCCGCTTCTCAATAATTTAACTGCTGACAATGTTGGAATAACACCAGCCTGTGAAACCCTTTTCTCTCCATGAAATTCCACCCCTGATGATGCTCCATCTAACTTGAAGGAAATAGTTTTGTTAAAACAATCCATACTGGCATGGTGTCCAGACAACCAATCCATCCCCAAAATGACATCGAAGTCATGTATGTCTAACAGGATAAGGTTTGCTGGGAAAGTAACATCACCTATTTTAACTGTGCAACTAGGGTAATATGTGCTACAAACAACTTGTTTCCCTACTGGTGTTGTGACAGTTAGAATAAAGTCTAGTTTGCTAACAGGCACATCAATTAATTTAGCAAACATGGGAGATAATAATGAATGAGGGGATCCAGGATCAAATAATACTTTAGCTTTTATTCCACAAACAAAAAGTATACCTTCAACTACGTTGCCCGCTGCATCCACATCCGCCTGATTCAAATGATACATGCATCCTTGTTGTTAAGGTCTATTTATGTTCTGGTTCTGTCTCCCTTGCTATGCATTCCTGTTTTGCTGAGGTGGACGGGCATTCTGATTCTGAGGTTGTTGACGGGGCTGCTGTTGCTGGTTTTGCTATTGTGGCTGCCTGGGTTGGTTCTGAGCTGCTTGCTGATTCTGCTGAGGTGGCCTGTTGCCCTGGTTTCTATTGTTTGGACAATCTTTCATCAAGTGATCTGTAAGGCCACACCTAAAGCATCCACCCGTGACTCTGTAACACAGGTGGGAAGGATGATTCTTGCCACAGTGCACACATCCACCTTGCCTTTGGGTGTTCTGATTTGGCCTTGACTTCTTACCTTGCTAGGGCTTCTGTCCTTACTGCTGCTGATGTTTCCTCTGGTTATTCTTAATAATCTTGTTATTAATGTTTTCAAATTTATATGCTCGCTTAACTACCTCTTGGAATGTGGCTGGTAGGACAACGCCTGAAACATCCCTTTCAATGATAGGGTCCAATCCTTCAAGGAATTTGATAATCTTTTTCTCCTCGGTATCGACGAGTTCTGGTGCATAGCAAGACAGTCTCTCAAACTTTGTGACATATTCGAGGACTGTCATGTCTCCTTGTGTGAGTAGTTGAAACTCCATCGCCATTTGTCTCTTGACATGAGTGGGCACATACTTCTCAGTGAACTGCGCCTTAAAAGTAGCCCATACAACATTATTAGCAATGTCCTGATAGCCATCCTTGAGTGTTTTCCACCAAATGTTAGCCAAGCCAATAAACATGGATGCTGCTAGGAGAACTCGCTGCCTGCCTGTGCACTGAAAAAGGTCAAAGATGTTCTCCGTGTGAGTGAACCAATCATCTGCTGTCAAAGGATCCTCATTCCCGGCAAATTCCTTTGGACCTCTCTTCCGAATAATACATTCAAATAATACATTCGGGTTGTTGTCACGATCATTGATAACAATCTGAGGACCCATGTGTTGAGGTTGTACAGGTTCTGGCCTCTGACCCAATAATTCAAATAGCTGTCTCTATACTTGTGCTAACTCCTCATCTTTCTTAGCCATCCGCTCTTGCAATTTGGCCTGATTCTCGTTGGCTCTCCTTTGCTAATCCATCATCATTTCATTTGTTTTCTGTTGTTGTTCCATCATTCTCTACATAAAATTCTGAAATGGATTATCTCCAGAGCAGCCTGCTGTATGAGCATTGCTGGAAGAAGGATTTGTGCTGGTGTGGTCCCTGTGTGGAGGCATTTTGTTGCAAAACCACTTGTTAGTACAACAAAATATACTGAGAAAACATTCCCACAATCCCCATGCAATACCATTTAACAGAAATTCTAACGGATCCTCTCCACGTCCCTACGTTTCTAATGTCTTTTAATTGCCCAACATATTTCTCTCTTTGATACCAAGACCTGTCACGCCCTCGGACCGAGGCCCTGATAATCAAGCCCTTAATCCGGGGAACGTGGCGCGACGGGCCAGAAAATTTTGCCTTCACACGCTATTTATTTTTCCACAGGATTGCACTGTGAGGATTCCATACGATCCATCAGAACCGATGAATTGATTTCACATCAAATGATAATATGCGGAAGCATGTAGTAAAATAAAAATCACATACAACATAAAATAAGAGCACAAGTCCAGTATCAAAGAAGAATATATACATAAGAGTGTAGCCCAAAGTTAAGATTAAAGTTGTGAGGATCAAAAGTAATTTAAGTTATACAATCCATCAAGGCCAACAAAGGCCTTATACAAAATTCCCAAAGTAAAAGTCATTTCCCAAACGACGTTATCGTAGCTCCAGACCCAACATGACGTCATTTGGCTGCCACTCGTGCTCCTCCTGATGCCCTATTGCCTCCTCTGTGCACTCCGCCTCAAGGGCCGTAGGTCTGACATCTAACACCAAACGAAAGAATATCAGACACAACAGTCTGGCAGGTGAATAATACAGACAAGATGTACAAGTTTTATAAATACCATGTTTAAAATCGTAAAATACAATTGAAACGAAACATATGTAAAGAATAAATCAAATAAGCTATTTCTGTACGAATAAAAGAATTTCAGAATTTAAGTATTGCAAACTCGCAAATAAATAATCAAAATATTGGCAAACCACATTTAGCTAAATTCTCCTATTACCGAAGTAATAAGAGCACACAGACAGAATTCGTCGCCATATAGAATGGTCGGAACAAATAACCGTTGCCATATAATATGGCCGGAACAAACAGACAAAAACCGTTGTCACTACTCGTGGGACCGGAAAACAAAACCGTTGCCATGGCCGGAGCAAACAAACAGAATCCAAACTGTAGTTCGCGAATAATTTTAAAGATCCCAAGCCGGGTGATCAGCCCAACTAGGTGGCCTAAGCTTAGTGGTGCCATTCCAAAACCTGAATCGAAATAAATCAAATCATAATGATACATTTCAAAATCGATAAGATGAACTACTCCGAACAAATACAAATAGATAGAATTAAACAACTCAAATGAGTAGTCTTACCGATAATTTCAAACGTAACAAACCAATCAATTTTGTTTCAAAACGAATGATAAGGAAAATTTATAATAAATTCGCTAATATGGAATGAAGTGATACATAGTGGTTGATTGATCTTTCGAGGATTTTCTCATTGTACACTTCATGTCGTGGCACCGGTCATAAAACATAGTTTGGTGCATCTGAAGATCTTCGATGTTTGAGATACAAAGTGCATAGTGAGACTTACTTAGATTTCTCATTTGAATAATTATGAGATAACATGGTTCAAATGTTTTATTCGCCTCCATGAAGCCTGACGGAAACAATTCTCTACAATTGGTTTTCCAATAGGGCACAGGGAAAATGCCCTGAATTGAGCGGACCCTCCCAAAACTTCCTTCGCTCGAGCCACCAAAACGTTCGCTTGAGCGGACGAGCATCTGTTTTAAATTTTGTCAGACGGCAACAGGTTCACTCGAGCTGATATATGCTCGCTTGAGTGAGCCATTCCAGAAACTCATTCGCTCAAGCTGATACATAGTTCACTCGAGCGAACAGGTTTCTATAATGTTTTTCATCAGACAGTGGCTTGTTCGCTCTAGTTACCACCAGGTTCGCTCGAGCGAACAACTCACTGGCTGTTTCGCCCAGTGCAGAATTTCTACACTTCTGATGCCATCTCTCCTCCTTTCATGTCCATCTTCCCTATACTATTCCAACATCTCCTTCTAGACAAATACTTCTATTCAACCACATCTATCACCACTAAATCCGATCCCAAACCATATACATTATCAACTAACATTTCAAAATTCAACATAAGTAAGACTGCAGAAATTCAAAGATTCAGGATTTAGCCTTGTAAAACAATTCATTGCTATAAAATTTCCATGTTATTATATACTCAAATCCTGCAGAAAATTGATTATAACACACAGCCATATAACATTTAGAAACACACCTTAATTAGTCACATAAGATCACTAAAATGAAACACAACTTTCAAGTCAAAACTTTTGAGAAATAAGGTGCAGATTTGTATGCATTCAAAGGTCTAATTATTCACTTGCCTTCAGTCCAAATGGGTCTCAAAACACTCTAATAACTCCTTGCTCAGCTCAATTCCAAACCTACACCAAAAACCCCATGGAAAACCACTAAAATCCATAAAAATTTGGAAAACAAAAGAGTTCTCCACGAAGACCCTTGCATGCATGAAAGTGGGCTTCTATAGGATCAATCAAACTCATTGATGCAAGGAAGATGCCATTGCTTACCTCTAGGTGTTCCAATTAAGAAGAAAAGTTTGAAGGAGAAGAAGGTTCGGCTGAGATTCCTTTGAAAAGAGTATCAATGGAAAGCCAAGAGGAAGGAGAAGAGATTGGTGTGATCAAATCTCCATTTTCCACTAAGGAGGAAGGACATGCAGAAGAGAGAAGATGTGAAGAAGGGGAGTTCTCTCCCTAGTTCATTTGCTGCAGAAAATGAAGAAGAAGAAGGTACAAATGTGGGTTTGGTTTTTAAGTTGAGGGAGTGGGCCCCATTGGCCCTGAAATCTTCACATGGCTGGATCTATCATTTATGGGTCCCGAATGAAGTTGACGAAGAAGAGAAAAATGATCGTTGAAAAATCTAGTTTTCAAAAAGTATATTTTCCTCGTGATTTTCAATTTTTTCTTGAAAAACACGATTTCTGGGGTTCAAATGCAAACAGAACAAACATGAAAGTTGCTGGGATCAAAATGACAAATTCAAAAATATCGAAATCCATATTTTTCAGAAATCAAATAAATCCAATAAATCAATTCCCCACACTAATACGCTTCACACGGGCCACCCCAGGCCCAATCAAACTAAACACAACGCTTTCAAAATTCCTCAAAGCTATTCAAAATTCTAATCTAACTAGAAACTAAAGCTAATCGTCCTCTAATCCCACTTAGTGACAAATGACAGTTAAAGTAATAACAAATTATACTAAACCTGGGTCGGGGTCTGACAGACATCACCATGTTGGAAGCCTTTGGAGACTCTCAACTGTTCGTCAACCAAATGAATCGGAAATTTGAAGTCAAGAAGCCTGTTCTGTTGCCCTATTATAACAAGGCACAATGACTTCGAGAAAAGTTTGACATCTGTCACATCACCCACATCCTCAGGGGTGAAAACATCCATGCAGATGCCCTGATTGGACTTGCAGCGTCTATGGCAATCCAAAAAGGAGAAAACATCCAAATTACAGTGCGTCAAAGAAGGATTCTCCCTCCTCTTAGCACACACCAAGTAGTAGTCGAATGCCACCAAGTGGTTGGAAGTCGGATGTCCATCCCCAAACCTCCTATTGGTGATTGGAGGGATCCGTTCATTGATTATATTATGTTCGTAATCCTACCTAAAGATCCAAAAGAGCGGGTAAGCATTCAAAGACAAGCCCCAAACTTTTATTTTGATATTCCATCAAAAATCCTTTTATAGAAAATCCTTCAACGGAGTACTTCTACTCTGCTTCTCACAACAAAAGGCAGAGGAAACTCTTAAAGAAGTACATGCTGGTCTTTGTGGAGCTCATGAGGCTGGTCCTAAGCTCTACGATCAGATAAAAAGGTTAGGTTATTATTGGCCTACCATGGTAGCTGACGCTATGCAATTTGCTAAACGCTGCCAATAATGCCAAATTCATGGAGATTATGTCCACATGCCTCCAGAATGGCTACATCCTGCAGCGATCTCATGGCCTTTCGAAGCTTGGGGTATGGACGTCATAGGTCCTATCTCTCGCTCATCAAGCAAAGGTCATCGCTTCATCTTTGTCACTACAGATTATTTCTCCAAGTGGTCAGAAGCATTTGCGCTCAGTGAAATGAAGACCTCATCAATCCTTCAATTCTTGCGCACCAATATTATTCGTCCATGATAACGGACCACAATTTCGGGATCACAGATTCTATAGGTTCTGCGACAAGTATAAAATCCAAAGTTATCCTTCGACTCCGTATAATCTAGTAGCGAACGGATTAGCGGAAGCCTTCAACAAGACACTCTGCAAAATTCTCAAGAAAATGGTCCTAAGTCATAAAAGAGACTAGGGCGATAAACTACCTGAAGCTTTGTGGGCTTATTGAACCACCGTTCGAGGACCAACCCATAGCACACCATTCTCTTTGGTCTATGGATGCGAAGTTGTTGTGCCCTTGGAGGTATAAATTCCTTCCCTAAGAGTGTCTTTGCAAAATGACATGACACAAGAAAACAATGTCAAATTGAGACTCCACGAGCTGGATAATCTTGATGAGAGACGGCTTGAAGCCCTACAAAGCATTGAGCTGTACCAAGCACGCGTGGCAAGATCTTTCGATAAGAAGGTCAAGCAATGCGCCTATAAAAAAGGTGACTTGGTTCTTACAATAAAAAAGCCAATGGTTTTTACTAACAAATCCAAAGGCAAGTTTGAACCCAAATGGGAGGGACCCTTCGTTATCGACAACGTCTTCTCCAACGGCGCATACGCTCTTCTAAACATAGAAGGTGATAGATGTATGCTGCCCATCAACGGCAAGTTCTTGAAGCGGTACTACCCTTGAAGACTTACACCACTGGGTCAGAACAATGCCTGCACAAGCCTATTCCCAGGTACTTGCTCGTCAAACCCACCCCTTTTAGATTTTTCATCTTTATGTTGAGATTTCAAAAAAAAAAATTTCAAAAAACAATGCTTACTTTCCTCATTTCATTGTTCAAAAAAATTTCAAGTCTTGGAACCTTTTCCTAACTTGACCAAATTTTCGATCCTTGAACCCAAATTCATGGTTTGAAACAAAAATCAGGACTCGGGGATTTCCACCCTAATCCACCCTGGCTTTTACCACCAAAATGGTTTTAGGCCAAAATTTATGACCCTGGTGTCTTTATACAAAAATGGTTTTTTCAAAAAAAAAAAAAAAAAAAAAAAAAAAAAAAAAAAAAAAAAAAAAAAAACGGTGGAGAAGCGACACTCAGTCGATACTCGCGAAACTCAAAAATCAGAAGGATGCGAACCCGGCCCATTCGATGCTTCCAAAATTTCAAAATCGGAAGGAAGCGACATCTTATCGATACTTGCAAAATTTCAAAAAATGTGGAGATGCAACATTTCAGTTGATATCCACAACCCAAATTTCAAAAGGTTCGAGAAAACTGCAAATTTCAAAAAAAATCGTGGGGAAACAACATCAAGTCAGTACCCGCAAAACAATTTTTGAAAAGGAAAGAAGCGATGCTTAGTCGATACTTGCACCCAAATCCGTGAGGAGGAGACATACCATCGATACTTGCAACCGAATGAGCAAGGAAGCAACATTCCATCGATACTTGCAATACCATTAGGCAAAGAGGCGACTTTTAGTCAATACTTGCATCTTTGAAAACCAAAACCTGGCTCTTACGCCAAAATCGGCTATAAATTCGAAAACACTTGGCTTTCATGCCAACAAATCAAAACCTGATTTTCAAAAAATCAGCTATAAATGCTAAAAACCTGGCTCTGACGCCAAAATCGGCTATAAATGCCAAAACAAAACAAAACCCGGTTTTCAAGCCAAAAAATCAAAAAAATCGGCTTTCACGCCAAAAAATAAAAAATCCGGCTTAAACGCCAACAAAAAAAACTTGGTTATCAAAAAAAAAAAAAAAAATCGGCTTTCATGCCATCTTAAAAAATTCGGCTTTCATGCCACAAACAAATTTTGGCTCTTATGCCACAAAATTTTGCTTCTATGCCATCCCAAAATTTGGCTTCCATGCCATCTCAAAAAAATCGGGTTCCATGCGATCTCAAAATTTGGCTTCCATGCCATCACAAAAATCGGTTTCCATGCCATCTCAAAAATCTAGCTTTTATGCCATTTCCAAGATTCAGTTTTCATGCCATTTCAATAAAAGCCTTCGGCTCCCACACCACAAACAAATTTTGGCTTTTTATGCCACAAAATTCGGCTTTTTTGCCACAAAATTTAGCTTTTATGCTATTTCAAAATTCGGCTTTCATGGCATCTCAAAATCAGGCTTTCATGCCCAAAAGAATCCTTTGACAAAAGATTTTCACAAACTTTTGATCAAATTCCCAAACAAACATTCTTATCCAACTTTTGCTTATTTTCATCCAAAAGAATTTAATTACAAAGTATATATAGTACCAAAAATGTTCATACATGGAGGTACCAAAAAAAAAAAAAAAAAAAAAAAACAAGAAGAAGAAAAGAGTTTGTTACAACTCAGGAGTTCAGTCTAACATGGTCTTCAACCAAAGATCCAACTCCTTAGGCAGACTCCTCGCCTTAGCCTCGAAAAGTTCCAGGCCACGCTTCTTCAAAACCTTTCCATAAAATGCGGCAAGACGCAACGACCCATCTTCAGCACGAGGAAGCTCTTCCCAAAGTGTCTGCCATTGCTCATATTCCTGGGTTTTCCTCCGGAGGTTGCTGTCAGCTTCTTCGACCTTGAGAATTAGAGTTCCCTCTCTGGCACGAGCCTCTACAATAGTAGTCCATTGGGCAGCAGCTTGTTCTTCCAATAGTTCAAGACACTGCCTAGTCTCGATGACCTCCCTATCAAGACGGTGTAGGTCATGTTTTAGCTCAATGATAGCCAACTCGGTGACATTCCTCTCCCGAACAAATTACTTCTGAATCCACGAGATCTCATCCATTTCAGATTTGACCTCATCGGAAGGCCTCAAAAACAACTCCCTGAAAAAGTCACCATTTGGGAAGCTCTCGGCCTCAGGCCACTTTTGCCCAGCGCGATGATTTCGTCAACAAATGCCCTAGCACCAATAACATCTAGACCAACCTTTTCACTCTCAACAAGGGTATCCTACACATGCTTGATCATGCCGAAGTCAGCTTCCAAGTGACCTAAAGAATGAGTCTCAACCCATGAGCTCAAAACTCTCTTCAACACCTTCTTCACATACTGAAGAGACGACCCAGATGAGGATTTGCCATGCACTGGCATCCGACTGCCTGTGTCATGTCCCGTTGGAGGAATGATCAAAAAGCTCTTTCCAATTGAAGAGGTCGACTCATCCTGAGGTTTCACCCCTGCTACGTTGAAACTAGAAGAAGAAGGCCCCACTTCTGGATCGGCTGCAGGTATCTCCTGTTCTGGCTTTGAGGAAGATAGAGGAACTTCTCCTGCTGCTTCATAATCTGTCAAAAAAAGATGAAAAGGTATGAATATGATTTTATCAAAACCAATATCGAGATTATTGCTGCAAAATACCTTCTTCGACGATCGAATTTTTTTTTTTTTTTTGCCTCCATGAGCTCATCCGAAGCATCATCAAAGGTTGCATCTACGGATGGCTCGAAGTTGTCAGAATCCTTTGGCAAGTCAGCTAACAAGAAAACAAAGCAACATGTTAGCAAATGACAAAAAAATGAAGAAGGAAAAGCGAAAGAAATCATACCAGGTGAAGGATTTGGATCCACTCCAGAATCCTTCGGTTCTTCTTCAGATGTCGCAATTGGGTCCGTCATCGTCGAAACCTTAGGCATCACCAAATCATCATCTTCTGCTAAAAGAAAGAAAGCAGCGGATCAAAAAAAAAAAAAAACTCTCATAAACGAAAAGAAGCAACAGAAGAACGAAAGAGAATTATACCAGTAATCTTCTATTCTCGGTTTCTCTTCCTTGAAGGCTCATCAGCATCACCTGATACTTCCTCAATAATGGTGAAAGGGACTTCTAAATCAACAGAGTCTTCATGTCGTCTCTTATTACGACGCTGCCCTCTCTTCCTCTTGCCTCTGTAGGTCGATCTGCTCAAAGAACCCGCCCCATTACCAAAGTCAGGATTTTCACTTGATTCCTCACCGGATGGTCTGCTTTTCTCAGTGGGCTCCAAGGAAGCCCTCGTCAATTCCGCTTGCATCCAAGCGTCGATTTCGGCCTCCTCCTCCACTAGATGTTTCAAGACCTCACCAGGTATCTCTTATGCAGCTCCTGATCTGATGATTTCCTGTCCATCAAGAAAACCTATCTTGTGCTTCTCTCCAGAAAGGAAAGCCAAAACTTCCTCTTGTCGGACTTCATTTGATTTGCTAAGACCCTTCCCAAGAGATTGCTTGACATCAAGTTCCTTCTTGGAAAGCCCCCGGTACACTGAAAAGCTTTCCGCAAACCATTTCGTAAAGCCAGCAATCCGAAAAGTGGGCAACTTAGGATAAGAAATCATGGCAGTTGTGTCTTCAGCACCGTAAAAGGTCCAAGCATTCCTTCCTTCCTGTAAACCTCCAAAACGCTTCACCATGCTCGAAGGCGCTCCGACAAAGCCCTGAGAGAAGCCCAACTGTAGTGCAAAACGGGAAGGGACATACGGCTGGATGTCAACAAAAAGATGTCTATGGTACACCATCGTAGCAACATGTATGTTAAAAAGCCACCCCTTCTCTACATTAGTCAAGGAGTAGTGTCTTCCCGACCCTGCCCTGGTGGAATTGCGGGAAGCACCAAAATCAAAAGCCTTCTTCCGCAAATCCGGAGAACGCTTCATTGAAGACTGCCCAAATCTCGACTTCCCTGAACCGTCGAATCCTCAAACGGGCAGACACAAGAAATTCGGAAACGGCTGTCCCTCCAACCAATCAAATCATAAAAGGGTCATCATCCTGAGCAACTTCCAATCGATGGAAGCCGGGATAGTAGTAAACATACCACGAATAAAAAATATGGGCTGAAAATACCCTGTTCATAGGAAGCCCATGCCGAACCAAAAACGCAGCAGCCTGTAGTTCGGTGCACAAATAGGAGTAAAGAGTAGGTACCAAAGCCAGCTGCTCTCCAAATGTCATCTGACAACCTGGAAAAATACAATGCGGTCTGATGTGCGTTCCATCTCCTCCAGCAAAAATAGCCTCACCCAGCCAATAAGTGAGGTAAACAGCGAGATCTCATAAAGAAGTCCTTCAAGTCTTCTTGCATGACAGAAGCCTTCTTCGAACCTGGATTCTTAGCTTTGGCTTCCCGGGTTATGCCATCAGAAGACTCTCTGCTGTCAAAGAAGTTGGGGAATGAAAAGCTAAAACTCCTCCAACTGCTGGACGTGACTTTCGAGCCCTCTTTCTCCTTCAAAAAATCATAGAAGGCGACAAGCTGAAAGTATAGAAGCCTAAACTCCTCAGACTGCTCCTCAAGGACGCTATCGATAGGCATGAACTCCTCATAGAGTTTGCCAAGGATAGGCAACCCAGTGATAGCACTCAGCTCCTTCAAAGAAAAACCAATCCCACCATTCGTGACAACGAAGGTATTGGTTTGTGGAAGGAAAGACTCCAACATAGCCATGAAGGCTTCGTCGGGAAAGACCACGGTCTGCTGAAAAGCGCGGACCGCATAAAAAATCCTGACCTCTTTCAAAATGGTTCTGCCAACCCGCAGGATGTGATCAGTCAATGACTTCCAATTTGAGTCAGCACTGCAGTCGAAAAGGCTTCACCTAATTGCTGCCGTCAACTCTGAAAATTCCAAGGCCCACCGGTCTCAAATCGACCGACGGATGATAAGAACCTTGGTAGCCGCTGGCTGGCATCAACATGTCCATACGGACAGGCGACTTCTCTGCATAACCGGAAGGGCCGCCAACAAAAACCCCGGTCTCAATCACATTAGCTCTCTTCACCCAACTTGGAGGATCTTCCCTCTTAGGGCATGTGGGAGAAAGGCTCATGATCGAGATAGTGCGATCGAAAGTCGACTGGGTAGAAATAGTTCTCTCCTCATCATCTGCCGTGTAAGAGAACTGAAAATATCTCCTTTGGTATGTCAATTCGTCAGGGACTGCATCACCAAAGAAAAAGGTAGGCTTGGGCACAATGTTCTGATCGTCCATGACCCAAGGACGATTGCTTACCATGATCTTGTAGGATTCTTCATCTTTGAGAGCAATCAACCGCTGTCTCGCCTCATCACGGTTGAAGGAATCACACTCTTCCAAGTTCTTCTCAACTTACCGGACCTTCTCCAAGGCCTGTTTTACGGCTTCATTGGAAGATCTGGCAAAATGGCGAGATGCATTAGTAACAGGCTCTTTGCCCTTGTTCGTCCTGGAAGAACTACCTGCAAAGGATGGAAAAGAAAAGACCAATCATCATCAAAATGACAAAATTTTTCTAAAAGTTATAGCGAGATTTTGGCATGGTTTCGAGGAAATTCCTAAGAAACGGGAAACACCTCGAAAAAAATAAGAAGCTTGAAGATGGGCTCAACACCACTGTGAGCTCATAATCAATGGAAAATTCTCTAAGAAGGCTCAGACTCAAACAATGCTGCGAGATCAAGCCAGTCTTCTCAAATCTCGACAAGAATGGAAAAGGGCTCAACATTGTTGCGAGCTCCAAACTCCAAAATTTGCGAAGCTCCTCAAAATCCTGCAAGACTAAAGAAGGGCTCAACATTGCTACGGGCTCCAAAGCCCTATACTTGCAAAAGATTTCCAGGTAAACATCATCATGCTTCCAAATCATGCATCAAAGAAAATCATCATGCATTAGATGCTAGGAAAACCTTGTTAGAATTTGACCAGTTCCAACCCAACTTGGTCAAATTAATCAAACTTTGTCAGAGTTAAAATTCATATTGAGTTGACCTAGAAACTCTAGCCTTTTATCTTGATCCATCAAAAACAAAAATGCATGAACATCTTAGATTGTATAAACCTCATTATCATGCTGGACAAATAAAAATAAAAAATAAAAAAAGCAGGAGGGGGGGCGGGGGGGGGGGGGCGAAAAGAGAAGAAGAAAAGAAAGAAAACTTTTTCTACTTTTACATGGAATTTCTTATGAAGGAAGAAAACTTGAAGCCATTGATGGAAAAGAAAGAGAACTTGAAGATCTTTGAAGAACAAGAAGAGTTATTGATCTTGGAGCACTCTTGAAGACTTTTGCAAAAAGAAAGCAAAAGGAGCAAGAGATCCAACCTCCCCTTGCTTTTATAGAAAAAGAGCAAACCAAAGAGGAAACAAGGAGAAAAGCTAGGAGGTAAGTGCTAAAATTAGTAACTTTTCCAAAAGAATGGAGATTTGAGATATTCTCTCCTAAAGAGAAGACTTTTAGAGAAATTATCTCCAAAAAGAAAGGAATGTGATATATTCTCTCCCAACGAAAGATACTTAGAGAAAATTTCTCCAAAAATCAAGGAAACTTGAGAGATTCTCTCCAAGTAAGGATATTTTTAGATATTCTCTACCTATAGGAGATATTTTTAAATATTCTTTACAAAATGACATCATATGAGATCTAAGCCATTTTCAAAGCTTAAGGTCCCATGGGTTAGCCTATATGAGCCAAGTTTGACCACATAGGTACTAAAAGTGGCTTTTAGTCAAAATCCCTCTTACCAAGAGCATACAAAAATGGTTTAATGCCTCTTTTGTGTTGATTGAACCATACAAAAGATTTTCTCCAAGCCTCATGAGCTTCCAAAAAAAAAATCCAAACCATCCAACCCCATGCCCCAAATTAAGCCAAAATCTTGAAATTGACATTCCATAAAAACCCTAAACCACTTCAATGGACTCAAAATTGTCCCAAAGAGTGACAAAAAACCAAATCCTGGTACTCTAACTTGCCAAATACAGCTTGTTAGGTCACAAGGCCAAAACCAAAACTAAAACCAAATCTGACCCCCCAACTTGCCACATACAGCTTGTTGGGTCACAAGGTCAAAATAAAAAATCAAACCCCAACACCATAACCTGCCACATATAACTTGTTAGGTCACAAGGCCAAAAAATCAAAAAACCTTCCTGACCGCCTAATGCGCTACATAAAGCCCTTAGGTTCACAAGGTCAAAAGGAAAACCCAAAATCCAAAATCCAAACCAAAATCCCTCATGTCAATTTCAAAACCTTGTCTTGAAATGGTACGTGATCCCTCACTACCATACCCTCACTACCATAAAATCCTCTTGGAAACTCAAAAGGCTATCTTATCAAAAGAAAAATACTCAAAGACTCTTGGTCAAAAGTTCTCCTTTCATGACAAACAAAACAAAAATCGCCTCTTACGGCATTCATAAAAAACTTGTCTCTTTTCTTAAAATATGTGCAATGGAAAGTTAGAAAAAAGAGTTGATTTCCTTTCTACTTGTAAAGGTGAATCTCCGGATCACCATCTCTAAATTTCAAGTAGAATAGAAAATCTGGCATACCTGTACAAAAATGTTGATACCCGCCTTTTCTCTCCTTCCCTCCATTCGGCCTTTCGGCAACCTCGGGGACAGATGAGAGGGGAAGGGAGGGAAACGGGTCCATCAGTCTTTGTCTTTCTTGCACTTATCACCTTGTATGATGGAGAAGGATGGGCTCAATGTGGGTTTGCCAATTATGATATTATTAAGTATTCATGCTAAATTGTTGTCTTATATCTTGTTTATAGATATTCACTAATTTTGTAAAGCATTTTAGCTACATACTTGTTATAAATTTTATATTTCCACTAAATCATACTTTCATTCAAATTCAACTATGTATATGACCCATATGCTCAATTCCTACCTAACTCAGTTGCTAGATAGTCGTGTCTGACTCGACCTTACTCACCTGCCAGATATTCGTGTCTGACTCGACTTAATTTGGTGCCCAAGTGTAGGCTACGCTGCCTTCGAGGAGGAGCATGCGAAGGAGGCGGTTGAGCCGCTGCATGATCAAGAGTGCAACCCGACCATGCCATCTAGACGTCGAGCAGGACCGTGAGCTATGGAACATCTTTTGGAGACAATTTACATCTTTTGGCTTCATTTTGAGGATGCATTGGCTAAGTTGGCCTCTTATTTGTGGGATTGTATAAGCTTGACTTAACTTACTTTTGTGTAAATATGAAACCTTAAACTGCTATAGAATGCTGTAGGTCACATCTCTCCCTCTGACATTATGTCTTATGAATTTTATGTTTGTGTATTAATGTGATTTGCTACACGCTTCCTCAATCATGTTGACGTTTGTTTTGAGGTTCATTGTTATGGAATTCTCACCTCGGAAACCTATGAGAAATTGCATATGTGGACAAGGGATGGTTCCGCGTTCCACATATGTGCCACCGTGATCCTGGATTAGGGACCGTCGTTATCCTAAACCCGATCCGGGGGTCATGACAGTACTCAAATGGAATCCACTTGGATCCCGAACAAAATTTTCCTCAACATATTGGACAAAGACCAAATGAAAATTCTCCGCAATTTGGACCGCACATTTCTTGTCAAATGGTGAGAAGGTAACTACTATTAAAGTCTCTTCCTTTCTTAACAGTGATTCACGAGGGACTGAAGGAAGAAATTCCATAGATGAGCAAGGTGGTGCAGATGATACTCGTGCTTGTGATTCCTCAAAATCGAATAGCTCAAAATCCTCTAGCATGGGTTCAAACCATGTGGTGACAATGTCAACAACTCATTTTTTGTAAGGTGCCACACATGTTCCTAGAAATTCATAATCGAAGCACGCTTGAAACCAGCTTCATTAACAGCCTAACTCCAATTTCGCGAACAATGCACAACGAGCTTGTTTAAAACCATAAATAGCCTTTTTAAGATGACACACCAGGTTGCGATTTCCATCGACGATGAATCTCGGAGGTAGACGCATGTACACTTCTTCTTTCAAGTCCCCCCTTATAGTAAGTTGAAACGGATCCTTCAAATCGAGTTGATGAAGACCCCATCCTTTCACAGCTTTAATGGGACAGACGTTATTTTGGCAACAGGGGCAAACGTTTCACTGAAGAAGACCATTTTCCTCAAATTTCGCAGCGCGCCAGGTCGTCCTTGGGGGTTGCAATTGCTATTTCCCACAACGATTGATCATTAAAAGCTAGGAAATGAGCAATACGTGACTCCAATGATTCCAAATTGTCAAATTCGAAGAGCTGAAAAATTGGGTCATCCAAAAAATTGTCAAACCATGGGTGGCCCATAATGTGTATTTGTTATTTCCTTTAAAATTGGAACATCCAATTCTTGGAAATCAGCAATACTTGATTCCATAGTCTTAGAGGAATTAGAATCATATTCCAAGAGGGACTTCTCATTATACTCTTTTTCCAAAATTTCCCGGTGAGACCGACTCAACCTTTGAGGTTAAGGAGTCACGGGCTAGTACTATTCTGAGTGAAGTTCTTTCTCTATCATACCACCAGCACTACTCTCATCTCCACCCTTAGATATTGATTGTGCATTTCTGTGGTCTGGTAATAAATAGTGGTCAAGGTTTTTCAGATCATCTATTTGAATATCATTTTCACTGATAAGGGTGACGTCCTCTTGTATCATATTGCAAATTGAAGTTGTTAGGTCTCATAGTACTTGCTTAATGGTTTGATTGAATTCATTTTGGCTCTAAATAAATTTAGTGATCACATCCGCCAAAGATTGCACCTCCGGGGTGGTGGTGGGGGTCCATATGAGCACTCGAGTAGTGTTTCATATGACCATTCAATTGATGGGGGTAAAAATGTCAAATCTTGCACATTTGACCCATCCGGGGTAGGTTTTTTGGGCATATTGGCAAAATCATCCATGTGCCCATTGTCCCAACTGTAATCATAATGATCATCCCAATGTGGACCATGCATGTTACCTATGTTATTAGAACAAGGCCATTGATATATGTTGGCTTCATCCTCTATTTCTCATAACACCTCTATATAATAATTGAACCTTGTTGGACAAGTCCATGAAGATTGAGTGTTGTGTCCACATCCTCCCACACGTTCATAGATGAAGAAGAGGGATATAGGTAATCATTCAAAGACCTTTTGGGTCGATCATCTTTCATTACTTGCCAATTTGGTTGTAGGTAATCACGTAAGCTCTTCTTAGCCGGTTGAGTCCCACTCAAATTCTTACATCTTTCATATTCCATGGTATTCCTAGTTGATTCGGGAGGTTTTGAGAAATTGAGATTTTCAAGTGACATCTTGATTTGCGATTTCCTCTATTGGAACGTGGTTCAATTATGGAATCAAGTGAGGAATGTCGCCAATTTTATTTTATTTTAAATTAATGAAGAAAAACTAACATAGAACAAACACCTATCACTCTTAAGGTTGTACAGTGCACCTAGGCCTTCAACTCGGTCCTATGAAACAAACTAAGCTAGGTGAGGCCCCCGGTAAGTGGTGGGGTCACAATGGTCCCACTTAAAACCCGTTTTCCTAGAACAGAAAACATCTCCCTTTAATGGGACAAGGCTTTCCTAAATACTGAGGTGATCAAGGGGCGCAATTGTGGCAACCTTGGGTGCGCTTTCCTTCCTTTAGAGTTGCCTACCAAAAATAAATCCTAAAAAAAAAAAAAAGTAAGTTGTGGAAAATCTTGGTAACGTTTTGGAATTATCTAAAAATCAATGATGTGAGTTGCGAGCATTCCATGTGCTTCCCTATTCCAATTTAAGGCAATTTACCATTCCACGCATTCATCTCCTATGTCTAGAAAGATGCCAAAAATATCACACCCATAAAGCAATGTAAATGAGAAAAGTTACCTTATATGGCGCTCTACGGAAATGACACCAAAAACTTGTTCATCAACCCCAAGTGCAAGGCCTCAATTATGGTAATAACTGGTGAGACCAGGTCAACAAGAAGCAATGTTGATTAAGAAACCATCGAACTTTAACATGTCCTAACTGGAAACTAAACCTAGCCGAATAAAGAAACAAATCAAATTAAATCAAACTCTACTAAAACAATTGAAATTAAATAGTTTAAATACAGTTTTTCCAAAAATGAAAACCCTAATCTAATAAAAGAAACCTAGTCTAGAAAACCTAAACTGACTAGAACAAGCAAAAATAACAAACTCATCAGAACAACCATTTTAAAATTAGAAAAATGAAAAAAAAATTTCCTAAGTTAGATCTTACTTACCAAAATCAATTTTTATGAAAATACGAATGATCTATACTGCCCTAAGTGCAAACAATGCAATTTTATGCAAGTTTCCCAAAATCTAATGAACGCTAAAAGATTCTTAGTATGGAAAATCTTGTCTACATGCCTGTTTTTACTGGACTGTACGGACTGCCTAAGATTCTCTAAACCTAAATCTAATGGCTGGAATTCGATCCTTGATAATGCATGAATCCAAAAAAGAAGAAAAAACAAAAAGCAAAAATCTTTTAAAACAAGAAAGTAATGATTGTTCAAACATGCCTGCTTGAACATACAGTGCTCCTGAAATCCAAATTTGCCTTGCTGAGTACCCATGTTCTTGCCACTATTTGACCCACTTTCCAAGGGATTTTCTTGCAAAACTTTAGGGGTCTCAAAGTGCTTATTGTACACTTTAAATATGCTATTTCTCACGATAAAACAACCTCATTTGCCCGGTTTTCAACTCACTCACTTTTTTATCATAATCAGATTGAAACAGTGCAATTTTTTTCAGTGTTCAGATTTTCATCTATGTACCAGGTCTGAATTTAGCATTCTTAATCAGTCATTAAATCATAATTTTTCATCAAGAAAAACACGTTCAAACACTATTCTTAATTCTAATGCATATAATTAGTACTTTCCAACCATAGATCATGCGAAGACTGAAATAGAAAGTTTCCAAACTTAAAATAAAGATGCAATTAGAAGTGTTTAAATCAGAAAAAGTGGTGTAAAATTAATAGGAAAACTTACTGAAAGTAAAAAGAACAAAGGTGGAAAAATAAAAAGCGGAAAAGATGTATCAAAGATAAAAAAAATTTGACGATAATACAAGCATTGAAAATAAGATTATATATGTAGTCCTTCTCCTCTCTTCTCAAAGTAGGAAAAATACAAGTAATTACGTGATGTCTCTCAACCCATTTTTTTTTTTTTTTTCAAAATCTTAGATCTTTTCATGTGAAATATTTTCTACAATCAAAACACATAAAAGAACTGGAATATACTTATTGTTTAGCACATGCATTGAATATTTTCGTAGTCTCTATTATATCTAGTTTTGAGCACTGGTTCTAGTTTTCTATTGATATAGTTTTTTCACTTTTCAATAGTTTTGAGCACTGATCTGGTTTTCTATTGATAGTTCTTTCTTTTTTTCACTTTTAAATAGATTATTTGCTTTCACAGAATTTTGGAGAGCGCAAAATTGGGGCATGAATGTATGTGATATTTATTTCCATGAGAGCGTTAAAAAATGTGGTGTTCCTGCATGATATTAATTAATTAAAAACCAATTTACATCCCTTAATCTTGCTACCAAGTAAATTGTCGTACCAAATAAGGGTACTGGTGGCTTCTATATTATAAAAAATTATTGATGTAGTCATCTGTAATTTGGGGAAATTATAGTTATTTGGAAGAGAAGAAAAACCTGAAACAATAATAAGAAAGGGCAATGGTTCAGTTTAATTATATATAGTTTTATGGGGAGCTTTAATTTAAGTAAACTCCTAAAATAAGACTACAAGAAAGTAATCTTTTATCACTTTATAGGTTGGTAAACTACCCACGCCATCTCTTTGCCAAATAGTTTATAGTAGTTGTCAGCTAAAGGAATACAAATATTAATTAAGTAAATAGAAGGATTACATATATAAATAACTGCTCTCTCTCTCTCTCTCTCTCTCTCTCTCTCTCTCTCTCTCTCTCTCAATTGTAGACAGTACTCACTTCCCTGGTAATGCATTTAGCAATCCCACACTTCCCAGTAAGTAGTTTGCAATCATATAAATGTATTCCGTGCGGATAGCATGATTGCATATAATATAACCTAATAAAGGAATTTCTCTCACTCACAAGTAGTTGATTGCATGAGTTGTTTTGTTTATAATTTCAAGCTATTTATTAGAACCTTACGTTTATGTGGTAAAGTTTTAGCGAATAATAACCTTACATTTATGTGGTAAAGTTTTAGCCAAAGATTCTTCTGAAAACAACGGGAGAGCTACCGAACGAACTTTCAGCACTCTTAGTACATAGGAATTAACAATCTTCGCAAGGAATATGATAAATATGTGCATTAGTTTTCCTGTCGTGCTCACTAATTGCGTTAGGAGTGAATTCTAACACTCCGAAAATGGGAGTTGGTAATCTTCCATATTCTGAAATTACCTTCGAATTTTTTTTTTTTTTTTTTTGTCTGTATGTTTAATCGGGTAATATCTTAATTATGACTTCTAACCCTGCTTAATTGGTATTTGGTATTAATTTACTTCTTAGGACTTCTAACCACTGCTTACTATCAAGATAGCTAAAATTGAAGAAGCAGATTTAACTATCCACGAAATCACATCAAATACTCTCCCACTTAATTAGTATTAATTAATATACAAGCTACTAATCTAGTAATTCAAATAGTAGAAAAGTGAGCTAGAGTCCCATCTTTATCACTCTCCGAGGTCTTCACTACTCACATCATTTTTCATTTATTATAATCCTTTTTACAATGAATTTCTAGAGGTCTCACACCGAGAAAACAAGGTCCTGTGTAAAATTCCAACTTTGCTAACATTTTAATTAATCATATTAAGTATTGCCATGCATGATATTTGAGAAGTACCAGTTGTATCCCCCTCCATTGTGTCAATCCGAGTACATACAGTAATAGTTCAGTATTAGAAAACAGTTCTTCACAACAGTGAAGCAAAAGCAATAGAACGGAATTCTAAAACTAAATTAAAATACACTTACAGTTTGAAGGCAGAAAAACAGTACTCTGTATTTAAACTCAGGAAATTACAGAAGAACGTTGATCAAGGCTAGTGTTAAAACACTAGACAAATTTCGCCCCTACAATGGTGCTAACGAGCTTCAGCAGCGTTTGTTTCCCAGGATACAATGATCGGTCTCACAACAGTTGCAGCACTACAAACTTTGTGATAGGCGAACCAATAGTGCAACAGGACTCTCTCTAGACTCAGATGACTCGAATAATGCAATGCAGCAGTAGTGGATTTGATAAGCAAAAGTGATGAACAAGATGCATATTTATAGCTTGCATCACGTCCTTTCATGAGGGTTGCATCTGTTGAGAACAGTGACTGTTCAGATGAACAGGAGTTGTGACACACCCTTTCAACTGCGAAAAGACACACCACTAAGGACACATCCCATTTTAAAAAGAAACATTTTATACAATAAAATTTCTCCAAAAAAATGGGTAGTGGGCTGAGCCAGGCCCAACTCGCGCGTGAAGCCCAGGCCTAGGCCCGGCCCGCTGCGCGCGTGTGGTGGTGACCCCACCTTGGTCTAGGTCCTCCCTCTACAAAAGTGGGATGCCCCTTGGAGCTCGTTTTATACTACCAAGGTAAGTATATTTATACCCAAGGAATGTTTTGTTCCCAAGTAATGTGGGAAGCAAGTTCCTCACTTTCTTTTGTTTCTTTGTTTAATATGTTAAAGTAGTGGTGTTTAGGAGGCAATTTCTCATTCACTCCTTAATGAATTAGAGCAACTCAATACATGTCTCTGATCTACTCATGGAGTAGATTACATACCCATGTATTCCCACCTAAAATAATAAGTGGGTCCCACTTAGTTTTTGGCTCAAAGTTTACAAAAAATAGTGGTTCTCTAGGCCATTTTCCAACACGTTGATCACCAAAAAGAGAAGAAAAGAAAAAGCTCATCTAGTTTCTCATGTTGATGATTGTCACAAATCAATTTGGCTCTTAAAGGATTGAAAGTACGCTTCGGTAGAACTCACGTATTAAAAATCTAAGATGCTACAACCAAACACAATTTAGCTAATGTGGTATCTCAAATTTTACTAAAATAAGAATTGCTCCCATAGTAAGATTGCCATTTTTATTTTTATTTTAAAATGTAATAATAAACAATGCATAAGATTGTGATAATCACGTTTGTAATCAAATGGTCAATGACATAGTGGGATCAACTTCTATTCAATTAAAATTTGGGGACACCCTATACACTAGAAGAGCTTTGTTTTGAGCAGACGGTATTTTCAATGGGTGGATGCCAATGTGGTGTTATACTCTTTTCAGCTGACAGGGGATTTCTTCAAGTCATAGCCTAAGAGAATCCGGCCTCATTTTTTATTTTATTTTTTTTTGTTTTTTGTTTTTAATCTAACTATAAATACTATCTAGATGAGTGCAACATTTGTCACAGGGTCTTTACATTATTCCAAAATTGTATTGAAAAACAGTAAATCCTTTTAACTTATGGACTTTACTATAATTAGGCAAAATCAATAGAGACTACAAAATAATTTCTATGCAAGAGATACTTGTGCACATTCATGAGTTCAACATTAGCTGAAGGAAATGCCTTATAGAGAATGGGTAGGTAAAGAATCAGCCCCATTAAAATACCCTCTACTTATTGGATCAAAATAGCTAGATTGGAATAAAGAAACGAAATTCATGTAGCAGATTCCAATATAATTTGGACAAGGCTTTGATAATGATGATGATAATTTGATGCAATCTAAGGGTTGATTTTCTTTCATATAACACATATGAATTAAAATATAGAGGAATTAAATTCATGGTCAAACGAGCCCCACTGATAGATTCAACGGTCACTTTTCTTGAATTTAAATAAAATTGTTTCTGAGTATTCAAGTCCTGTGTCTACTCGATTCATTTTCCATTAGGGGAGAAACAATTTTTTGATAGTTACTCCTCAATTTGATTCATTTTAAGAAATAGGAGCCTTACCATTCATATCTATTCAACTAGACAGCCAGCATGAAGAAGGGAATGTAGATAGGTGATGTGTCAGACCCGAATCGGTGCTAATTCAAGAAATCCGGATCCACTTTCACAGCTATTACATGAACTCCATCATGAGGTCCCCACAAGGTCATCCGGACGGTTCAAGCTGAATGTAATTCCCTTCAGTCCTATATCCTCAAGTTACAGCCCAAACGATTGAGTCCTACCATGGAAATATAGTGTTAATCAAGTCAGCAGCGATGCCACACCATTTCCTTTATGCTGCTCAATCTAACTGTGGAACTAATCCTTTTAAGTTGAAACTTGAGAATCTGTTTTTAGATGGGACGTGATTAATCTTTAACGGTTTGGATTATCCCTGTGCAGGTCCCAAGCTCCAGGAATTTATTCTAGGCTCAGTGTAATAGCTGACAGAGCATCCGGGCTCCAATTCAAGGGGTTCA
The DNA here is from genome assembly GCA_003546025.1 of Camphora micrantha. Lineage (NCBI taxonomy): Eukaryota > Viridiplantae > Streptophyta > Magnoliopsida > Laurales > Lauraceae > Camphora > Camphora micrantha. Next base: position 8,741,765 of record QPKB01000011.1, on the reverse strand, counting down.
ATTAACAGAATGATAACAAGTTGCTTCAGGTGAGCGGCATAAGGTTTTCAAAACGATCCTCACCTCAAGACATTCCGGAACCTGTAGACTGGAGAAATATTGAGTCAAAAAAAAACGTTCCACTCGCCCATCTATTACAGTCATGAGTAAAAATCCTCAGACTACGAGGAATGTCTTGAGGTAAGGGCATTCATTTTAAATGGATCGGGTTTTTAACTTTCGGCCCATTTAAAAGATGGGCCGGGCATGCATCCGTTTTTATAGAGCTTGAAGACACTTCCAGAGATTCGAACACTGCAATCTTTCAAAGAACACGTGAGTACATGACCAAACCAGTCGAGCTACCTTTGAGACGCTATAACACTACCCATTTTTTTAATTATAACGATAACTTGGACTAGGCTCCGGATTAGATGGGCCAGGCTTGGACCAGCTGGTTATAGCTCTATTCCAAGCTGTGCCCGCTTGGGCCTATAGTTTAGAAGCCCAAACAGGCCTGGATATTTGCACCCTGGGCCAACCGGGCCATCAACACCCTTCGCGTTAGAGATCCAGATTCGAATGCAATCTTAATATCATCTGTCATTTTCAAATGACTGAGGGTGACACGTCAGTCCCAATGATGAAGAATAAAGGGACGCAAAGGCCAGAATGTAGAGGAGAAGGTAGCGCCGTGTAAAAATGCGTCGTCTGAGGAGTTTCATTCACAAAGAGACGAGAAAGCTAGGCCATATGTCAATCGTAGCTTTTATTTTTCTCTCGCTGTGCGTTTTCTCTTTTCTCAAAGCACGTTTCTGTCCCGGTACACTGGGTATGAATCACCTCGATCTCTCCCTCTTCACACATCTATATCTATCTAATCTATCTATCTGATTGCATTCGTTTTCTTCTCATCTGTTACAGAGAATTTACATGTACCTGTGAATACTCATGTCCAGATGATAATAACTGAAACTGAGAGCTCCACTTCTCAATCAGGTACTCCATGCAGGGAGAGATTTCATTTATTCTGATCTCTTTTTAAAGACACCATTTATTAGAGAAGCCTGGTCATTTCTTTCATGTCAATCGAAAACATCCATCTTCACCATTTAATTGATACTAACCCCGATCTCAGGTTGCGGAGGGCCGTGTCTCCATTCAATTGTTCAATTCAAATATAAATCCATTTAGACTGGAATTGAGAAATAAATTCACATAGCCAACCTTAGGACAAGGCTTTGATGATGATGATGATTGTTATTGTGGGTTTGTTACTAGGGTGGCTCAACCAAGTCATGTCGCATGGTACACGCATATTGATTACTAGTGGGGCTCACGTACCTTTAGCCATAAGTCATCTTGATTAAACACTCTTTAACCATTGGATTGTTGGCTAACGACTGAACTGTACAACAATCCTTACCAAGCAATCAGTGGTGTGAAAGTTTACCCTATCGGATGGTTAGAACTGTTTGGTCAATAATTTTGAGCTAAATTTTCACCAGCTCCCGACCCACCACATTAGTTGTCCTAATCAATTAACATGCAAGTCACATGTACTCTTAATGTGTAGCTACCATCATTTTTATAAGAATAATAAGCTGCTCAAGTTTGTCTAACTACCATCATATTTATAAGAAATGTGAGATTCTCAAGTTTCTCTTTTCTTATTTCTAACCATTGTTTCTGATATTAGGTGAGTGAGTAGGCGTCCGTTGATTATGACTGTAATAATTGTGATTTTTCACCCTTTCTTAACAAAGAGGTTATTTTTTCTTCTCCACAGTGGAAAAACGAAGAACGGAAGATTCACAAAAGCCGACGTGTACTGAGTGGGGGACAAGATCCATTACATGTGAAATGGTGGGAGAAGTAATGATAGAAGGAAATTCCAGCACAGTCTACATACCTAGTTATGATTCTACTTCCGAGCAAGGAGAATGGAAGATCAAGCCTTACAACAGAAAGGGTGACCCTATTGCTATGTCGCGCGTTAGTGAAGTGTTGATAAAACCATCTTTGCGTCACGAGCAGATGCCTCATTGCACTCAGAACCACAGCGTCCCTGCCATAATTTTCTCCCTAGGAGGGTTCACAGGAAACCTCTTTCATGACTTCACAGATGTGTTGATTCCCCTTTTCATCACTGCCCACCAGTTCCATGGAGAAGTTCAGTTCATCATCATTGATTCAAAGCCATGGTGGATACACAAGTTCCGTCTAATACTAAAGCAGCTCTCCAAATATGAAATCATTGAGCTCAATAACAATGAAGAAGTTCATTGCTTACAGGGAAGAGTGATCGTGGGTACGAATTTTCACAAGGAATTAGGTGTCTATCCATCCAAATCTCCAAACGGGTACTCCATGTCAGACTTCAAGGAGCTTCTTAGGAGGTCATTTTCTTTAGAGAGAGGGACTGCAATTCAAATTGGTGATGAATTTAAAAGGAGGCCCAAATTGTTGATTATATCTCGTGCGCGTTCAAGAAAATTTGTTAATGAGAGGGTAATGGTTGAAATGGCAAAGAGCTTGGGGTATGATGTGGTGGTGGCAGAGGCCAACTCGAGCACCAATATATCCAAGTTCGCACGTTTGGTGAATTCATGTGATGTATTGATGGGTGTACATGGAGCAGGCCTAACAAACATGGTCTTCCTTCCTCATGGAGCTGTTATCATTCAAGTAATTCCTTTTGGAAGATTGGAATGGTTGGCGGGTGCCAGTTTCAAGGAACCTGCCATGGATATGAAGTTGAATTACTTGGAATATAGAATTCAGGAGGAAGAGAGCACCCTTGCTCAGCAATACCCACAAGATCATCCAGTTATTAAAGATCCCTTATCAATTCATAAGCAAGGCTGGATGGCCCTTAAAACAGTATACCTAGATAATCAAGATGTAAAGCCTAATCTGGGGAAGCTTAGAAATACTTTAATAGAAGCCCTCAAATACCTCCGGAAACCAAACTGAGGTTTAGTAAATACGGTAATTGATACCGTGATATGTGTAGTCTCGATCATTTTCAATTAATTGGTCGAGGGAAATGATTGTTTCTTCAATCCTAGAAGTATTATATGACTTGTATGTACCCTCAAATGTATTGGTCGAGGGAATATTAATTTTTGTATTTGGAAGCAATTGGTTGATTTTATGATGTATTATATTTGAAGAAAATGCTTTCTAGTCAATTTGTGTGAAATAATACTTGACAATGAACTGTCAATATCATGACCCTTGACCGGATTAGTGCAGTAATCCGAGGTCAAGAGGAGTGCAGGGGAATAATAATGGTATTAATTAGAACTTTTTCAGCACGCGTTCCCACAAGATCTCTCTAGGTGAGGACTAATCAAATCCCTCAATCCAGGAGAGATCACGGTGAAAGCTTGTGCGAGCCATATAAGAAATCACAAGTACATAAATAAAATGTTGAGATGGCAACAGCAGACCAGAAAGAAACAGCATTCCATTGCACTAATATCAGACTAAAGCATTTACAAAATATTAGTTTAATTACAACCCAGAATGCCATGACCTACCAAAACATTAGCTGATATAAAAAGAACAAAAACCCATAAGGAACGACATTCCTCAAAAGATTTTGAAGCTCTGGTGTTAGCCTGATGCTTCACATAACACATTAGCACTCCAGTGTCTCAGGACATGTTGTTCCTCTAGGACCGCCATAATTACCTGCTCAGGGGTAGGGGACTGATTACCTACGGCTACAACACCAAGTGTAGCATCAAACAATTTTCTAGCAATGTGTTCAACATGAAAAGGAAAGCATGTATATTACTACCAAATTGAAAGACAGGTAGAGTTGCAAAGTTCCAAACAAAAAGGTATAAGTAGTCGTGATAGTGCAATATGAGTAAGGATGTCACGTCCTAAGTCCGAGAATACACGACTCCCAAGATGCGACACACGTCAGCATGGGGATTCGAGTAAAAGAATTCCTTGTGTATTTATCCCCATGGATGGCTCCCACAGGATTGTCACGTCTGAGGTCATAAATGCCATCACAATAGGGGAATATTTCAAACAGTAGAAACTAGTATAAACATAATATGTACAATAATATAATTGGTATCCAACATATATCCATCATCCATAGCATGTTTAGACAATAGTCGAGAATAAATCAGTCCATGAGTACATATTAGAGTTCAAGTTTAAGTTAAGAACAAGAGAGAGAAGTACAGTAGCGGAAGCATAAGTTAAGGTTTACAATTCAAGACAACGAGTCTAAACAACATAAAAATGAATGGCCATCTGGCAAAGTCAAGGGTGAGTAATGTCCGGCTCTCAACGTCGGAGATGTCCAGAAAACATAATCCGTGGTCCACTCCGCTAATTTCTAGGGAGTCTCCTCCTCATCCTGCAGAGTACCGGCACTGAGGTCCTAACCTGTACCGGCAAGTGTAATACCATTAGATATAAAGTCAAGTAAGATAAATAAATATAAAGCATAGCATATGGACAAATGAATAGTAAAGACAATAAAGATCACATGAGGTTGAGAAGCCAAGACTAGGCATGACTAATGTAAGAATAAGCATTAACACAAGGAATCATGAATGACATGATACAAGCCATATTCTCCCAAGCAAACATGAAACATGAATTAAGTGAGAAAATGAGCATATCATAACATAACATTAGGTACCACTATGAGGCACAGGGCCCGAAAACTCCATCGTAGACCTGGAGCGCTGGTCAACTCTGATAACATAACATAACCACAGTTAGTCCATATATTTACAAAATCCACACTCAGATGGGTCCAACTGAGATAAGATCAAAGCTAAGTGGTGTTGACTTAAAGAATAGAGTGCATGTGTAAAAGAGGATGGTACGTATTCATAACATTGCATAAACATAAACATAGGACATGACATGGCATAATGGACATGTACAAGCATGTAATACATAAAGGGACATAAAACATAGTACATAATAGGGTACATGGGCTAAACAAGACAATATAAAAACATGAAGCACGCACATCATACAAGAAAACTGAAAATGGAATGCCATTGCATGCATCGAGCTCGTACGATGAGTGAAAGATGTATAACATGCCAATGCTAGGGTTTGGGAATGCTCGTTAGCTTTACCGTCCAACTACTTGAAGTCATATTGCATTTGACGTCTTCGGGCTCCAAAACCCACGGTGTTACACTCATTTGGTGACATCAAATGCCTTAGCCCAATACCTTTGGATCAAAGTACATGAATTCCAAAATATGGGCTTCATCATTGGTATATGGTAGCTCAAACAACACCCACAGAGGTCTAAGGACCCATTAGGCATGAATTATGGTCCAAATATTATTTTGCTAAGGTCTAAGAGTAGGCTCAAAACCACCTAAGAGAACTAGGGTTTTTGGTTACCTCGCAATTAGCTCGCGGCTAGCCATGGTTGGTCTTACATTTAGTCGCCGGCTAACCACAGTGGAAAATCGGGGAAATGTTCACATTCCGGAAAAGCAATCGCCAGAATTCAACTAAACTCCTCAGGCACCTTACGGTTAACTTACGATTAGCCATAAGGTTGACCGTAAGTCCGACCGCAAGTAATGTCTGCAAGAAGTTTACATTCAATTTTGGTAGTCGTGGAGGGGTGGAGGTTAGTTCCTAACCTTCAAAAACCTATTTATTTTAGTAGATATTTTATGCTTAATGCACAAGATTAGGGTTTTAGATTTATCTTCTTGATGTTTCTTAGGCCTTATAATCTGTATGTTTTGGTGATATTTAGAGGCTCTTTACCTTCAGTTAAATGCCTTTCGGAAGGTTTGTATTGAAGGGAATTTGAACCCACCTAAAACAAAGTCTCTTAGATCTCATTAGTCTTTGTGTTCTTCCACACTTTAACCCTCTTGTCATAAAACCTCTTAAAAGAGAATGGTGAAATCTCAAATGAGAAGAAAGACCTAGGCACTCTAATCGGAAACCAAAGGAGAGAAGAGGAAGAAAAATAACGAGAGAATAATGGATGTCCAAGCTTCGGCGTGCAAGTGCCTCGGACGCCCACCTTCCCCTCATATATATACTAAAGATACACCTCCTCTTAGAATAAAATTAGAAGTCTCACTTTTAATATTAGTATATGTCATACTCCTCCTTACCTTTAGAGCATCAATTGGATTAGTAACATTCTCTTCTTACCACTAGCATTGAGACCACGAGGGATTCTTTAGAAACTGGCTCCAACTGAAGATCCAGTCCCCACATCTCAAGTGAACTCTGGACCTACAGTTAATTGAAAATAACTCCACTAAATAAATGCAATTATAGTCCAATCTTTGGAATAATTACAATAAGACCTTAGTCTTCCCAATTTTTACAAGTAGGACCCTCCATCAATTATATACATGGATCTATTGGAATAAGTCTGTCCAACGAAATTAGATCTACAATGTATTATCCTTGTGAGACCCGATTAATCACAATAATTATCAGTACTGTCCAATTAACTCTTAATTGAGATAGATGCGTACTTACCGATTATAAAATCCATTAATTGGCACAGGGGGATATTTTTCTCTTAAAGGATAGATTATATCTTGATAATTAAACATTCTCAGAGGCCCACTACCATGTACCCAAGATACCGAGGTGTTGACCTGCAATTGGCCTCACTCATTGATAACTCAAAGTAAATACATTTTAAAATCTAAGTCCATTAATCTGTCGGGATTAAGAGCATATTCCTTAGGAATTATGAGAGCAATCCTTTATCAAAGACAAATTTGGATGAGGTGCTACTTAGGGTCCTTTTCAATACATCGAATGTACTAGCACAAACAACCAGAGTCTTACACTCTGATTATTAAAACAAATCACACTATCTCATAGTAATTGCAGTACTATAATTTTTTCAGATGAGATGCCCAGTCTCACCATTGGTTGTGAAAAGACTTTAAGTATAAAATTTGTATCCATGTATCATGTAGGTAAATTCATCCACACATGGATTACAATTAATATACTTGTAAGCTCCAATTCATCTTATGAATCATCATGTCATTTTGTTTTAGTTATGTACAATCATGTAATAAAATACAATCCATCACATGAATGGAGCATGAAAATATAAATTAATTAATAAAATAAATCAATTTATTCACATCATCCACTAAATTAAGGACATACAATCTAACAATTTGAACATGTGAAATGGCAGGTGATTGTTGTTCAAGACTACTTCATTGCGAGAAAACCATGAGGAGATGAGGTGGAAGAAGATAGACACTGCAATTTTTCTTCAAGTTCTATCCTTGCATAATGAAAGAGCTTGCAAATAATGAAATATTTTTCAACATTCAATCCCATATGTAGACCGCATATGGATAGCTGAAAAATAAATGGAGGTATGTTTTTGTGTTGGATTTGCAGAGAGCACACATGGGTACTAAGGGGATTTCCACCGATTACACCCAAACCTAAATAGGATTCCTTCTATGAAGAAGATGCCAAATGAAACGGAATAGCCTAGTGTGGATGAATTTGTTCCAAACAAACAAAGGAACCTTTGTTGCTCTAGATCTGATTTGTTGCAAGGCGTCTCTCATAGTAAGGGGCCTTGAAGAGTTGCCTTTCCCTCTAAGTTCATCTTTGAGAAAGTGGTTCCTAGGACTATTGTATTAGCCTGCCTTGCGATATGAAGGATAGCTGGGGGAAGGTAGCCAAGGAAGACCCATTCAAATAAATTTAGTGGCCTAAATTTATCTGAATGGGAGAAGATGAACTTCAGAAGTCTTGTAGCAATGGGAGAGACATCCATCGATCTGCATACCAAAATACTAATGAAGTTGCCAATGCCCATTGTCCATCTGTTACCGTATTTTACAACCGCAATTAGAGATTTTATTTTTCTCCATATACATGAGCCAACAAATGGGTTGTTAGGGTGCCAGATTGGAAAATTGTTGAAGTATCTATTTTTGAACCATGTTTCCCAAAGGGAAGAGGATGTCATGGCTTGCCAAAATAGTCTAAGAATGTTGGTATCATTTATTTCAGACATTCTTCTTATACCTAGACCACATTCTTTCTTTGGAAGACATAAAAGCTCCCATATGACAAGATGGCTTTTAGATTAGTGGAGTTTGATGACCAAAGGAAGCTCCCAATAGTTTATTCAATTTGTAAACATGTTCTAACTTCTATGAGAATAGCAAGAGAAATATGCAAAGGGATGCTCGCTAAGACATGCCTTACCAGAGTTAGTCCACTCACAAAAGAGAGAGACTTCATTTTCCAGCCATTAAGCCTTGATCTCAAGACATTCAGAAGCTTCATGAAATGATTGTGTCTAGGACTACCCAAAAAGAAAGGAATCCCAAGGTATGTTGTTGAGGTCAATGTACACCCTCGCTCCCGAGCCGTCATAATTGTGGTCGAGCCCGAGCCCTCACCATAAAACTATTGTTGTGCCGTTTCCTATCACCAATTGGTTTTGGAAAAAGTGGTAGCTTAATGATGTGTAAGATCCTCCAAGTGTATCAGAGCCTGGTAGGTCGAGTGTTTGAGTCACGGGACACGCGTTTTTGGAGTTTGCAGCAGGAGTAGCGGCGGGTGTGCCATTGAGGGAGGATTGTTGAGGTCAACGTCCACCCTCACTCCTGAGCGGTCATAATTGTGGTCGAGCCCTCACCCTCACCATAAAACTGTTGTTGTGTCGTTTCCTATCACCAATTGGTTTTGTGATAAGTGGTAGATCAATGGGGTACGGTGTAAGATCCTACAAATGTTGATGGGACGTGGGCTTGTGGAATGGATAGTATAGAGCAGATAGATCGAGCATTGCATGAAGGAGCTAAATCTACCAATGAAGAGTTTTCTTTTAGAGAAGACTTGGCCTATTGCTCTTTGGTAATACTCTAAAAGGTTCTTGACTCCCTATAAGCTTCATTTTGGTGCTTTAAAAAGAGAAAAACATTGTCCGCATAAAGCAAATGACAAGGAGTTGAATGGATGGGGAAGATGTACAACATGTATTTTCTTTCCCTTTAGAGAGAGCTAAAATTTAGGCTACGAATCTCCTCGATAATGATGAAGAGATGAGGCGATAGGGGATCTCCTTGATGAAGCCCACAAGAAGATCCAAAGAAGCCACAAGGAGTCCTGTTGACTAAATCGGAACATTTTTTAGGTTGTGATCAAATCTTTAATGAGACCATTAATCCATTTTTTAGAGAACTGAAAGAATTTTAAAGCTTTGAAAGGAAAGGGCCGTTTTATTATATCAAAAGCCTTAGATTTCATATCTAATTTCATGCAAGTCGCCCCACCCATATCCTTAGACTTTAATTTTTGGAAAAGCTCGTGAGCTATAACAACATATCAGCAGATGGATCTCCCTCTGACAAAGACTGCTTGGTTGAGAGATATGAAGTTGGGGAAAATGGTGGACAACCTAGTTGCCAAGGTTTTATTAATAATAGGAGAGATTGAGAAAACTAATTGGATCGAAATCCACAAATGACTAAGAAGAAGAGTTCTTGGGAACTAATACCAATAAGTATGCATTACAAGCTCTAAGCAACCAACTAGTTTAGAAAAAACATTTACTACAGAGCAAACATCCTTACCTATATTGTGCCAAGAAGTGGTAAAAAAAGGCTCCAGTAAATACATTTGGACCTGGGGAGCTGATCTTTTTAAGGGAGAAGATTATTTTCTTGATTTCTGTATCTGTTCATACAGTGATCAAGAGAGTGTTGTCGGCTTTAGAGACTATTGGGCCCTGCACATGAAATAAGTTTTATGTTGGGAATTCTGGGTGAGCCTTGAGTTGATTAGAAAAGAATTAACAGCTTTTGCTTGATAGTAATGGGGTCTCTCCTTCCATAGAGATCTTGTCAATTTTATTGACAAAAGGTGACCTTATATTGGTATTGGTCTTCCAAAAGATCAAATCACAGTTAACCGAGTATGAATTTGTTCCAACCAACTAGATGTCCCTTGAGGAGGTTGAGCTTTTGGGCCAAGATGAATTGGGGATTGCCTTGTGTCTGAGTATTCCAACATTTTTCTACTTTTTGCAAATGAAAAACCTGGATGAAGGGTCCACATCTCCTCAAATTTGAAAGTCTCGCAGTGGGGTGGAGTGGCTAAGAGGATGAGGGTCTTGGTCTGATGATATTCTAGAGAGGTTGGTGATGGTAGGGGTCCTTGTAATGCTTAATCCAAAGGGTATTAGAGAATTAGCAAAAGCCTGGTTCAAGCTAGCTACAATTTAAGATCTGTCGTGTCTATTATTAGCCCATGTGAATTGATGCCCTATGTATCCAAGATCGATTATTCCAGTAGATATGACCTTATTAGAGAACTTCGAGACTGAATTTATGGACGGAAGTTTGAAGCTAGGCTTCTCATATGCCGAGAGAATTGCATTAAAATATCCTAAAACACACCAAGGAAGAAAAGTAATAGATCCGGTGATGAGGTGATGCCAAAAACTCCTTAGCCTGAAATCAGCGGAGCCATAAGTGCCAGTGATGATACCAACGAGGTTGGTAGATGATCTCTGACTTATGGATAAATGTCGGTTAGAGGCATCAACGGAAGAAAATGTTGAATTAGAGATATGTTTTGAAAGAAACCAAAGTTGACTGACAAAGTTAGACGATATGGAGTTGAAGAAGGTGTCAAAACCACAGGATAAGCATAAGATATAGTAGAAGAAAAGAAGTGAATCATTGACTCTAAAAGAAAGATCAGGTATGGATTATGGGAGGAGACCAAGTTCCTAAGCACACTCTTTTTGTAAGGGGCTTTCGGTCCCCCTACAATTCCAATAGATGACCTTAATCATTGGGAGGAGGGGATTAGTAGCAGACCTTTGGAGCGTCTAGTGATAGGTCTAGCTAAACGAGTTGATTCGATGGGGGTGCTCTTTTTATGCTACTAAAGAGAATAGCACGAGTGGTACGTTGTGAAGAACTTCCACGCTCAGAATTAGGAAAATGGGGAACCAAAAACTGCCCCTCATGGTTCTTGAGGATAAGGCTTCTTGTGATGTGGCTCCGCTTGCTAGGAAGAAGGATGCAGGTGTTGTCCATTCCTATCTACTTGTTGAGAAGAGGGCTCCATGTGTTGAGGCTCCATTTGCTGTGAAGATGAGCCCACTGCTTGCTGACATTGCAACACATTGTTATGAGGGATGGTGGACTCAATCCATCAGATGATGTAAGTTATCATGATTAAAGATGAGGTATGGCTCTGATACCAATTGTTATCAAGGATTAGGGTCATAGCGTGGAAGACAACAAGGTCTTGGAGATCCCAAATTGCTTCTAGAAAAGTTCTTGATCAAATTGTTTGTCTTCTTCTCCATTAGAGCACTACCTGGCTCCAATGGTATAATCTGCTTCTTTATTTGTTGTGGATTATTTTATTGTATGGTGCTGCTGGTTTCTATATTTTAGATAGGTTATATTGCTATGCATGATTGATGAAATTGAGAGATTGCATCCTAGATGGGTTTATGGCCTTATGGGTACTTGATCCTTGAGTCAAGTGGGTCAAAAGTTTTGAAAACCTATCCACGAGGCCCACCTACTTCCAACAATTGGTATCAGAGCCATACCTTATCTAAGTTGTTGTGTTAGATTGTATGGACTAAATCCATCAGATGATGTAATAAATTGATTAATTTCTTTATTCATCAATAAAATCATGCTTTCCTTTCATGAGATGAATGGTGTTTTTATTACTTAAAGCACATGACCAATACATATGACATAATGTTTCATAAGATGAACCAGGTCCCATTACTATATTAGTTGTGAAATGTGTGTATGGATGAGATCTACACATAGGAGACATGTGTTTCAAATCTTATACTTAAAATATCTTTACAACCAGTGATGAGATTGAGCATCTCATCTAATAAGGTTGCAGTACGTTGATCACTATAAGATAGTGTGATTTGTCTCGATTATTGAAATATAAGATTCTGAATTATAGTGATGGTACATTGGATGTATTAAAGGACCATGAGAAGCACCTTATGAAATATTGTCTCGATTTTAAGGTCTACTCTCATAATTCCCTAGCAATAGGCTCTCAATCCTGAGACATTGATAAACTCAAGTTTCTATCTATTTATTTGCTTTGGTTCACCAATGAGTGAGGACAACTGTAGGTCAACACCTTGGTGTCTTGGGTACATGTTAGTTGGACTGTGAGAACATCTAATGGTCAAGATGGAATCTATCTACATTATCCCCTTATGCTAATTAATAGATTTGTCATTAGCAAGTGCACACGCATCTCGATTAAGAGTTAATTGGATGGTACTGATGATCACTGTGATTAATTGGGGCTCAAGGATAATAAGATGTGGATTTAACATTGGAAGAGACAGATTTGATCCAATTGATCCATGGATATTGATAGAGGGGCCTACTTGTGGTAATTTGGAAGTTTAGGGTCTTCATTGTAATTTGTTCCTAAGACTGGAGTGCAATTGCATTTATATAGTGGTATTATTTGGAATTAATTGTGTGCCAGATTACACATGAGATGTGGGGTCAGGGTGTCCCAGTTGGAGCCAGCTTTCTATGGAATCCCTAGTGGTCCCGATGCTAGCACAAGTTATTAGAAGATACTAATCCTACTTGAGCTCTAAGAGGAAGGAATTAGAAAGCTATTATTTCCATTTGAAGCAGGACTTCTAATAGTGGTAATAGTATACTTACTAATTGTTGTGGAAGTGTGACTTCTATAGTAATTAGAAAGGGAGAAACCTACTAATTGGTAATGGGAGCTGGACACCTAATTAATTAGTAAGAAGAGGTGTTGTCAAGAGTCTATAAAAAGGGAACCAAGCCGCCATGGACGTCCACAATTGGAGATCCACACCCAGCCCTCTTTTTGTGTGCAAGAGTTGCACATCTCTCTCTCCTCTTTCTCTTCTAGTTCCTTGGAGTTCCTTAAAGGGTTTTCTCTTGGAGTTTCCACTAATCTTCTTGAGAAAAGAGATCTGATAGCGTGTCATAGCGCGGAAGACAAAAAGGTCTTGGAGATCCCAAATTGCTTCAAGGAGAGTTCTTAATCAAGTTGTTTGTATTCTTCTCCATTAGAGCACTACCGGGCTCCAAAGGTATAATCTGCTTCTTTATTTGTTGTGGATTATTTTGTTGCATGGTGCTGCTGGTTTCTATCTTTTAGATAGGTTATATGGCTGTACATGATTGATGAGATTAAGGAATTGCATCCTAGATGTGGTTTATGGCCTTATGGGTACTTGATCCTTGAGTAAAGTGAGTCAAAAGTTTTGAAAACCTATCCACAAGGCCCACCTACTGCTAACACCTTTTATGCTACTAAAGAGAATAGCACGAGAGGTACCTTGTGAAGAACTTCCACGCTCAGAATTAGGGAAAGGGGGAACCAAAAACTGCCCCTCATGGTTCTTGGGGAGAAGGCTCCTTGTGATGTGGCTCCGCTTGCTGGGAAGAAGGATGCCAGTGTTGTCCCTTCCTATCTTCTTGTTAAGAAGAGGGCTCTCTGTGTTGAGGCTCCATTTGCTATGAAGATGAGCCCATTGCTTGCAGACATTGCAACACAGTGTTATGAGGGATGGCCCTGATAGGGTCTGTCATGAAGCAATAGTCTATGTGTGGCCTCACCCATTACTTGCCTTAGCTATATGCTTACCATATTAAATTATGCTTAATTACACTAATTAGTAGTGGTTAGTAGGGGTATTTTGGTCTTTTCCTAGAAATTTTCCCTTGTTTAGTGTGTAAGGGTGTTTTTATAATTTGTAGGATTATTATGAGGTTAGATGAGTTTTAATAGTATTAGTTAGTTGGATAGAGACCCCTAGGCGTAATTCTTGAGTTAGAGAGAGGTTTTTCTTGGAGAACTTTGCAAACAACCCCAAATACCCTAAATACTCTTAAGTTTCTTTACAAACCAATCAACTAATCTTGGGCTTTTTCATCACATCACGCCTAAACCAAACTCTATATAGCCAAACCAAGATATCACCTTCCATTCATCTCTCTCTCTCTCTCTCTCTCTCTCTCTCTCTCTCTCTCATATCCCTCTCTTTCTTTCTTCTCTCTCTTCTACATTTCATTCTCCCTCCTCCTTTCTCTTCTTCCTCCTTCCAATCTAGGGTTTCCTATCTAGATCTAAGCCATCCTCCATCAAGAATACATGGACTTCTACAAGCTCCAGCCCCCTACAAGCTAGAAGACCTTTCTCCTTCTCTAGATTTCCGCTTTCTCTACAAATCAAGGTAATTCCCTTCTCAGTTCAATTTCTATGTAGAACTAGTTTTCTTTCTTAGAATTATCCTTTCTTATGCATTTTTCTTTTTGGAAATGGGTGTAGGAGGTCTAGATGCAGTGAGATCTATAGATCCTAGAGCTGTTTAGCGATTTGAATGCTTTAGAGCTTGGATCTAGAAGTTTTGAGCTTATATCTTGAAGATCGAGCAAGGAGACCATATACAAATGCAATATACATCCAGTATAGAATGCCTGTTTTATTTTTTTGAATTCTACTATGGATGGATGATTTGATGATAGATCTGTAGAATTCTTTTCCTCTAAGCTCTATTTTTTTTTTATTTTTTGCCATTGTTGGATGGGAATTTCACATTTCGAAGATCAATGACCCATTGATGATGAGATAATGATGATTGATGGGGTTCTTAAGTTTGGAAATGGTTTTGTATTGATTTGGGACAGAATTGATGGGTTGTGGAATTGGATAAAAGATGAAAGACACTGAATTTTTGAATTTGGAAATCTACGTGTACGTGGTTGATCGACCCTCCATGGGGTCGACCGGTGACACTGCAAACTCCTGCATTTGAGAGTTGTGATCGTCAACCTATTAAAGGAACCACAATGTAATCAATCTGAGACCACTTGACATATAGGATTCCAAACATCCTAGTGTAGTTGGTTGACTAAGGCCCTTATTGGTCGACTGCGTACACGGCACAACTAGGATAGGCTAACAGCCAAGTTCCCAAGCATTCTAGTGTACCGGTCGACTGGCCCCTCACGTGGTCAATGGCAGGCACTATAGACTGTGCATTCCATAATCTATCTATTTTGCAATTTGATCTTAATGGGTCCCCATTGACCTTCTATTTGGACTGAGATGAGTCGACAAAACATGAGTCAAGGGCTGAGCTTAACTTTGACCCTATGTGGCCACTTAAAGAAGGGTCTAGAGTTGTGGAAATGGAACCGAACGAGTGCTTAGAAGAAGTCTTGGGTGCCTTCAGAACACCAAATTATGTCATCTTAAACCCTTTTTTTACCACTCTTTGGTGAAGTGGGACCCCTAAACCTGAATGTGTAGCCTTGACCTAGTTGGATCACTTTTATTTACCTTTTTATTGATTGTCGTCAATGTTATATGAGCATTATATTATTCTTCACTATTAACAATTATCACTATTGTTGGTCTACCTGATTAATGAATGGAAATGAGGACACTGGCCTAGGGTTGACTAGAGGTGACCTTGGATGTGCAAGAAGGGCATGGACCCATGTCTATGGCTAGGCAGGTTATTCTATATCCCAATGGATAGATGGATGAATGTGATACCATGGAGTAGATGGGTAATGTGCATGGATTAGGTACCTCATTTGTGGATGGATTATTTTATGGATTTACATTGTATTAGTATGATTATGGACTATGGTATGGTTACATGGACATTTTGATGGATGTATGGTTTATATGGATCATGCTATGGATTGTACTATATTACTACACTTTCTATGGACCTATCAAATCCTGCTTGCGCAAGGGTAGCTGAAAGTGTCGCAGGTTAGTAGAATGGATACTAGCTCTAATTAATCAATGCAGCGGACATAACCAAATAAACAAGATAGAACTAGCAATCTACCAATCACACACCACAAAAAGGCAAATACAATATTTAACGTGGAAACCCTATCCAGGGAGAAAACCACGAATCAGAAATCAAGAACTCACGAACAATTACTAGATATACTCACAAGTCCTTTACCTCAGTCAGTACCTCGACCTAAGGATTGTAGCTATTCTTGCACAACTTCTCACTGCCACGACTTTCACCGTGCTCCGTTCTCCTTACTTGATATCCTCGCACCTTGTGATCAGCCAAGATGAAATATCTTCTACAAGAGAGTAGGAGCAACAGTGACCTTCTAGAGCGGCCATTCAGAACAATCTCTCAATGGCTGTAGAGAAAAAATGAAAGCTCTCTCTTGGTATTTTAACCTAAGATCAATAAAGAGAATTAACTTCTTTTCTTATCTTTTAGGGTTGAGAGCAAAGTCCTATAAATAGCCCCAAATTTGTGCCTAAAACTTAGTGCACAAGTAGGACTCAAATTGTTAAATAGAGTCTCAAAAAGAAGCTAATTCACTTCAGAACTAGAGACTTTCGCAAATTTCCGGCGCCATCTGATTGATCACACTGTCCATCCGATCGATCAAACCACCCAAAATAAGTGGGATGTGATAAGTCCTTGAAAATGCATATTTTTGTGGCTATTTTTGGTAAGTTAAGGACTTATCAGGCCAAGAGAGCCTCATTTAGTATGATATCATGATTTTATGCATTTTTGATCCATCATAGTGCATTCATGCATAATTTTCTCGAGAACCAGCATTTTTACATCAAATCATGAAACCTGCCATTTTTTAATTTTATTTTCTTAAATATGTTTTCATTCATCTTTTCATGATAGATGGGCCCACGGTCATGCATTCATGAATTAAGGGTAAATTTGTCTTTTCACGTAAAATTCATATTTTTTTGGCTTGCAAGAAATGAGGAAAAAGGTCCCACACATGCACATGTGTAAGTCACACATGTGAGGCGTCTAAGAGCGGGGTCCACTTTCTTTGCACAAAAGCCCAAGCTTACTTTTGAAGATAATTCAAGATAATAAAAGAAAATCCATGAAGGGCCAAATCAAGAAAGAAGATTTCCAAAGAGACTAAAGTGGAAAGAATCTACACATATTGGGCACTCAATTTTTCTCTTGATTCCAACTTAGAGTTTGCTATCTCATGTATCTTTCATAAATGTTAAGTCAAAAGAAGATTTGCTAAAGAAGGAAATATGACAAGTGCATGAAGATAGAATGGAGAAAAGAAAGGAGAAGACTTACCAAGTGAAGAAGATTCTTGCAACAAAGTAGGGACTAGGGAGAAAGAATAGGTCAGCCCATACTCTATTTAAACAACCCATGGATGTCCACTCCCTTTCATGAAGGAAAAAAACCCCTCACTAGTATAATTCCTCCACCATTCTACCCATCTCCTTTCTCTACCATAGCCATTTCTTTTCAAGAAGGCTTGTCCCAACTTGATGCTTCAACTAGAGAGGTTCCTTTCATCCTAGTATGTATTTGTTTTTTTTTTTTTTTTTTGGAATTTTATTTATCTATCTTTTATGTAAAAACATTGCATATTAGTAAAAGTGTGCTTTTTTTTTTAATTATTCTTTTTCTTAGGTGATTAATGCTTGAATTGTGTTTTCGTTGTTGTTGTTCTTGGATTGACAACCCAAGATCCTAAGGTCATAAAATAAGTAATGATGAACCCGATTTGAGAATTAAAAAAGAAGAGCACACTTATCACACATTTATTTATTGCAATTTCCACACATTTACTTTTTGTTGAAAAAATCCACACATTTAATTTCTTGTTAATACCACACATTTAATTTTATGCAATCCACACATTTATGTTTTTTTTTACACTACACATTTAAATTCAAGCATTTTTTTTTTTTTTTTGTTTTCTTTTCTTCTTATGCTTCTTTTATGTTTATTTGAATTTTTATGCATAGTTTATGGTTGGAACTAATTAGCATTGCATGCATATTCATATTGGTGGATCGAGTTTAGACATGTATAAGTTGCTGGAATTAGAGTTTGAAATTGAATAAGCAAGAAAAATCAGAGATTTGAGTCAATAATTTTGGCAAAATAATTTTTGGAAATTCGGATCCCAATATAAAGTGCACAATTCAGCACATTGTTGCAGGAATTTCAGGACAAATTTTATGTAAAAAGTTTGCAATTGGAAACCTGATCAAAACACATTATTTTTCCATGAAACTTGGGGAAATTAAAGTTTGATCTGTGTATTTTCAAACCCTAGATTTTCAAGCAAAACTAATTTTGGAAAGATGGTGAACCTATGGCTCAAATATGGCTGGTCAAACCCACCTGTGTGCAGAATTTCTGCAGAGTTTTTTTAGGTCATGTTCATACACTCATATCTCATTCGTTTTAAATCATTTTTCACTTCCGTTTTTTTTTAATTGATTCATGCATCATTTTAGTTCAAAACCCAACCATTAAACTCAGTTTTAGGTTGCGTTAGATTAGGAAAAATCATGCATAAAAACAGCCTCACATACTAGTTTTCTAGACTTAGAATTTTCTAGCACCTCATGGCATACATTGCATTACTAACTTTCTAACTTTAGGATTAGTTTCTAATTTTGTGTTTTAGATTATTTAGATAATTTCCAGAAATAAAAGATCTTTCTAATTTTTGTTAATTGAAGATTTTAACTTAGGAAGTTTCTTAAGATTTGGAAATTTTTGGAAATTCTAACATAAGGTATGATTGGCTTAATGCTTTCTAAATTTGTTATGATTTGAAAATCTTTATTTATTTGGAAAGTCCTTAACTTTAGGGAGTTGATTAACCCAATTCACTAACTTAGGAAATATATCAACCCTAATTGACTAACCTAGTTTCTAATTTAGGGAACTAATTTAGTAAGGTTTTCATGCTAATTTTAGAAAGTAGGTTGTTTTCTTTTTGAGTGATTTGATTTGTTACTAATCTTTGTTGAGCATATTTTCATTGATTTGGTTTCTAACTTAGGTTTATTTTATTTATTTATTTTTAATTTAGCTTCTTAGTTTTATTTTTGGTAAGTTTTATTTTTGGAATGTTTCTAATTTGTGTGTTATTTTGTAGCAACTCGTGATTCATTTTAGATTTGGTTTTTAGATTTAGGAAATTTTATTTTTGAAAATATATTTAATTTTAATTTAAAGTAGGAATGATGAATGTACTTTTCTAGATTTTAGGCTAAAATTAGATTTTATTTAGGGCAGGTATAAGTTAAGAAGGAATCTTAATTTACATTGCTCCATGTGGATTGACCTGGTCTTACCAGTTTTATTACTACAATCGCACCCTACACTTGGGGTCCGATCAGGACGCTTCAACCATCCGATAGATCCCACAGAGGGTCCGATCGATCAGTCCTTGGTGGATTCGCTCGGTCTTCTCTTTTCTTCGATTTAGCTCTTCCGGCGACACAACCACAGTCCATTCTAAAATAAATTAGAAAATACTCAATCGACGCAAAGTTTTGTTCAACCCATGAATTAGCCAACATAAAAATACTTGCAATCACCCCATTTGGCAATTCAAGGACAAAACTCCCTAGGACAATAGAAATGATCTACGCAAAAGAAAAACCCAAAATGCATTGAATTTGCAGCCCCCAAAAAAATTTCAAACAAATTTTCACCACCTATAGAGCTTGCATTGTCTTCTACCCCTATCTTTATTATTCTCCCCCTTTTTGTCTATAATTGACAAACAATTATCTTCAACCAATTTTTGTCAATCCAAATCCTACAACTCCCCCTCAATTTGGACGCCCGCTCAGTAAGATCTTGATATCAACATTAGGTGGGGGCTTGATCTTACAAATCAGGGGCGATGAAGCTTTGGTACGCACACTTGCATATTTAAGCATTTCAACTAAGTGTGTACCAATACAGATGTAAAGTCTTTTTTCTTAACCCATACAGCATTGTGTTTTATCGGTGACTCTTCCTTCTGCGTTTTTCATTGCTTTTGTTTTGGTGAACTTCGCATCTTATTGCAATGGGGTCGAATGTGTCCTTTAATTCCACAATAACGGCAAGTGGGAACTCGATCAGGACGTGACACATTCTTTTTCTTGGCAGTTATGTTTACAACATGAACAACATGATTAGTAACGACTGAATTTTTAACAAAACAATTAGTACCTTTGGCTTTTGATGCAGACGTTTTGTCAGCGTAGCCAATGCCATGTATGTCTGTCATTGCCTTTTGATTGCTTAAGATATCATTCCACCTTTTAGAACCAGTATTCATCCTAGAAGCTTTGCTCGTATCAAACTCAGAAAGAACCATCTTGAGTCTTTTTTGCAAGTCGGTATTTTTTGCCTTCAAGGTCTTTATATCGTGATCAAGTAAATCACACTTCCGTTTTTCACCAGTCAATTTATCTGTGAAACTGTTATTTTATGTCTTTAAGTGACTTACTTTTGTAAGAGCTTCAAATAACTCGGCCTTTAATGAATTATTTTGCTCTTCAGATTCTTTCCAACTTGTAGCCACTTTTTCATTCATCTTGAGCATCTTCATAGTCTTCGCAAATAATAACAGTTATTAAACTTTTCAATCGTGTTTTGTCTCTGATTCACTAACATCTTAATTTGTCCTATCATTAGAAGAAACTGGCGTAGTAATTGAAACTGACGTTGCCATGAATTCTTCTTTGATAGCTTCAGGCTTCTCAAACTCAGACTTTTTATCATCTTAATTCCTCAGAAGTATCAACATCCCAAGTCAAATCGAAAGCCTTCGTTTTTGGCTTTTTGTTAGTACAGTCACTAGCAATGTTTTCATAGCCTTGACACTCAAAACATTGAATCCCCTTAGAAGATTTCTTCTAGACATAATTTTTAGGGATTTTCAAATCACTTTTCTTCCCCTTCATGATCAATTGAAATTGCTTCATAAACTGAACAACAACTTGGGGATCGATCTCCTCTGAATCAGAATCAGAATCACTCGTGATTTTCTTGAAGGATTCTTTGCACGCTTTCAAAGAAACACCTTTGGATTTTGATTTTCCATTAGTCCTAAGGATTGCTTCAAAAGTCTGAAAGTTGCCAACCAACTACTCAGCTTTGAGAATATTCAGATTTTTATTCTCCTTTATGGCCACAACCTTTGCATCAAACCTTTCTGGAAGAGACCGCAAAATCTTTCAAAAAATCCTATTTTCAAGAATTTTTTCTACTAAAGTAAAGCTATCATTGACAATTGCATTCAGCTTCAAATTGAAGTCATTAATGTTTCATCATGTTCCATCTTGATAGTTTCAAAAGTTGTATACAATTTCTGAAATGTCGATTGTTTGACAGTATTAGTCCATTCATGCAAAGTTGATAGAATATTCCACGATTCTTTTGCAGTGGTGCATGTAGAAATTCTACGAAACTCAAACATATTAACTCCATTATAAATAGCATTCAAAACCCTGGAATTGCAAGTGGTAGCCAATTCTTCATCCTTAGTCCACTGTTCTTCATATTTGAGACTAATAACCCCATCAGCATTGACAATAGGCAAAGAATAGCCATTCACAATAGCTTTCCAAACTTTGAGATCTATGGCTTTTACAAAGGCAACCATTATGGCTTTTCAATAAGCAAAATTTATACTATCTAATAGAGGAGGCTTATTGGTAGAAGTGCCTTCACGGTAGTTATCCATTCTAATAAAATATGGATAAACATAGTAAAATAGAGTAACCTGCTCTGATACCAATTGAAAGTTTCACAGGTTACCAAAATGGATACTAGTTCTAATTAACTAATGTAGTGGACATAATCAAATAAACAAGATATAACTAACAATCTACCAATCACACACCACAAGAAGGCAGATACAATATTTAACATGGAAACCCTATCCAGGAAGAAAAACCACGAAATAGAAATCAAGAATGCACGAACAGTTCAAGATATACTCATAGCTCCTTTACCTTAGTCAGTACCTCGACCTAAAGATTGTAGTTGTTCTTTCACAGCCTCTCGCTGCCGCGACTTCCACCATGCACTGTTCTCTTTACCTGATCTCCTCGCACCTTGTTAGCTAATATGAACTATCTTCTACAAGAGAATAGAAGCAACAATGAGCTTCTAGTGCAACCCTTCAGAACAATCTCTCAATGACTATAGAGAAACAAGGAAATCGCTTTTATGGTATTCTAACCTCAGATCAAGAGAGATAATTAACTTCTTGTCTTATCTTTTAGGGTTGATAGCAAACCCCTATAAACAGCCCCAAATTTGTGCCTTAGATTTAGTGCACAAGAAGGACTCAAATTGAGAAATAGAGTCTCAAACGGAAACTAATTCACATCAAAATTGGAGACTTTCCCGAATTTTGTATGCCATCCAATCGATCGCATAGTCCATCCGATCGATCGGACCACCCAAAATAACTGGGATTCTTCGGCCATCCGATCGATCGATCCTCAGTGCATTGACCCGGTCTTCTCTTTTCTTTAGTTCAGCTCTTCCTGCGGCACAACCACAGTCCATTCTAAAATAAATTAGAAAATACAACTCAATAGATCTAGAGTTTTGTCCAACCCATGAATTAGCCAATATAAAAATACTTACTGTAGCCTAACTAGATACCGACCCGATTACGTGGTTCCATAGAGTCGGCACAAAGATCCATTAACTTGACAAGCTTAGCCTTGGCACTAATCAACCTTGGTAGGAGCTATTATTATGTTAAGACCATCATGATGAGACGATAAGGTGGATGTACGCCACTAGGGTATTACACGACACTGCATGATACCAAATTACGGCTAAACAACTCCAGTAATATGATTTTAGCAAGGCTATGATCACGAGTGTTCGCTGCCTGAACTCATGTGTAGTACAGGAGGGCAGTGTCATAATTTGCCACGATACAAGCCTGTGTGGATGTGTTATATTCAATAGATGGATGATTTAGCATGTCCCTTTTATATTGATCCATAATGTTACTATTATTGTACGTATAATTTGCCTAGTATTGTTACCATTGTTACTCCATTGACCTTATTACTGTCATTAGTCCCTTTTGATGCATCTAAACTATGTTATTTCGGTACACATTGCTTCCAGGTCCCTTGGGATCTGACCCATTGTTATTTGGTTCTTAGGTTTTATTGTCGACCCCATTGCCTCAGAGGGCGAGATGTTCCTCGAGGCACCTCTAGCGAAGGATTACGGGTGTGGTTTGGATGACAATGTGGTGTTTCCTGATGATGGAGAGCTAGTGCTTGAGGTTGTGTGATTCCTTATTTTGGGTTTTGAGTGTCATTTGTGTGAGGATGGGCCAATGATTGTACTAAACCACTTATATGAATACTTTTAAGATATAGTTAGACTTGTATATTTGCCACACATGTCAATGGCATTGGATCTTATCGATTATATTGCTTCCACTTATTCATTCACCGCGGACCTATGATCATTTAATGTATCGCGCGCCAAATTCAGGGCCCGTGGTGGTAAACTCGGGATTCTGTATTGGGGCGTGACAGTCTAGGTGCTCTAGCACAGAGAAAGAGTTAGAGACATCATTGGAAGGAACTTGTATTTTCTCCAAAATTGCCTAGGTCAGGCCTCTGGGTAGAGTATACTCGATTATGCTTAGAAAATAAGATGTCTTGTATCCAACGGAGCTGCTAGGGTTGTGGAGGAATGAGGCTCATTTGGGCGTTGCTTTTCTAGAATTCTATACTTCCACAAATTACAACTAAATTACAAAATATTCCATTCTTACATTTAAATGATGACAAGAATGACTTAATTGCGTTAGATTGAAAAAACGTGGCCCACAAAGATACAAAGAGTTGTATATAAGGTTGTTATTTATTAAATAATAATATCAAAGGCAATCTGAAGTTTTCAAAGCTAGAAATCTGAATAGCCTGCTCGAAGAGCTAACTCTTAAAGCGTGCAGATCCTTGACCGCGGCTCCAATATTGTGGATAATAATGGTTATAAATGCTCATCCATGTTTGTTGCGTGTTGTTTTGTGCTATGGTCCCCACTTTTTGCTCTGTTCGATCTATTGCTTTACTCTTCATTTTTTATTTGGTATCTCAACTAAGGGGCTGTGACTGTGATCATGTGTAACTTGCACATGCTAGGTGATGGGGACTCACTTGCAATGAAATTCAAGGCACACATGTGACATATTAGCAACTCATACATACCGGGATGGGGGAGGACTTGTTCGAAGCTTTGACCTCCCAATGAGAATTGTCGCTGCATACTTATGGGATAAGGGACCATGATCCATTCATTGGTTCTCTTGTTGCAAGGTTTCTCTTTTTTTCACCTCATCCCCGCCAGGTTGGGTATTCTTTTTGGCTTGCCTACTGTGTGGGATCTTTTTTTTTTTTTTTTTTTGTGCAGTTTAGCTCCCCCTCATGAATTGCTTCTCCTTGTGGTGGACAAGTGATTTGGAGCTCTCCCTTATTCTTTGATAGCGATTTTTTTTTTTTTTGGAAATATACTTAACTTTTAATAAAAAGGGGTAATTTGGACTTGGGTCTTAACATTGTATATCACTAAGATTCTCAACTTAGGGTTTCATTATCAAAATCATTGGGTCTAAGGCCCTGTTTATTTAGTGTAATTTGTCAGGAATTCACCATGTAAAAGAATTCCTGGATATGATATAACATGCTGTCCCCAAGAATTTTTGAATTTCAAATTTTTTTACTGACATTTCTGGATTCCAGTCACATGAAAGATCTCTTTTAACCTTTGGAAATTCAGGAATTCTACTCTCTTTGTATTTTGTGGAATTCCTAGATGCTCAAGTCCAAAGTAGCATCCAGGAATTCCACTATATTTGGGAATTCGGAAATTCCCCTAACGGGAATTTATTGAATTCCAGAAAAGAAACGGGCCTTTGAGGAAAAAACCTCGAAAATACTTGTAACCCCTTTTTTTATTTATTACAAAAGATAGTGAAACCTTGATCTCACAGATAAACATACAAGATAGTGAAACCTTGATCTCACTGATAAACATAGCCACCCCATAAATCCTTCTGTTTGCTTTTTTCTTTCTTTTTCCGTGGTGATATATTCGTTTTATTAAAAGTCAAGGTTGCTTTCACGGAGGTTGTAACTAATCGGAGGTCCACCTGACGTGGTGACTTTATTCAACTAATTTTATCGCTAAATCAGGACATTGGTAGTTTGATTCCATTTCACCGCACTCGTTTCTTTAACCTTTTTTTCGTTTCTCCTTTGATTCATCTTGCGTATTGCCATTACAAAGGAAACCTACTTTCATGTGATTTTCCCAACAAAGTCAACGTTGCTGGTGAAATGTTTCCTTGTTCAATGCTTCTGCTAACAACATTAGTGGACATACATGAAGTGAGGGGAAAAGCTAACAAACCCTTTGAAAATCATATTAAGATATTTCAAACTAGCTGTAGAATCCATGCCGAGACAAAAATGATATGGAGCAATATAATAAGCTATATCATTACAATCATTAGAAGAATAGTATGCATGCAACCCAAATTTCCAATATAATAAGCTATATCTTTACAATCATTAGAAGAATAGTATGCAACCCAAATTTCCAACGTGTGTCAAGTTGACAGTCGCCGGGGTATTCATAATTTCAACGACTTTTATAATATATTGAACAAGCTATAGGTATCAGGAACAATAGAAAAAAACCATCAAAAGAAGATACTAAAACATCAATGTCCCCCTGTTTATGATACCTACCTCCCATATGGAAAAAACAATTATAGAAAAACTAAATCATTATGCATTCAACCATTGTTGCTTGTTTGTTGTGTTTTCTTTTTTCCTTAAAATTTGAAGGTGTTTGTTAGATGCGTGTTAGAGCGTCGAACTCGACCCAGAGGGACCCACACACTGCTGCCGACACTACCACCGATGAATTATTCACTAGACCACTGGTTAGTTCAAGATTTTGGTTGTTATTTGGGAGCATTCATTTACATTCGCATGAGCACATTTGTTTACACTCTGTTGATGTGAAAAGTCATTCTTAAATGGTTCATATTTACTTAGTTTTTCATGCGTCAAAGAGGCGCAGGTGTAATTACCACCTACTAGATTGTGGGTACTTCAAAACCTATCCACCATTGTTTTTTTTTCTCTTTTCTTTTCATTGCTATGACCCAAAAAATTTTTTAATGAACTAATAGACCCAAGGCATTTAGTTTCATATCTCTTATCTTCATAGAATTTGAGAAACATGTAAAGAATACAAAAGAAGAAAGACAATCCTATATATCTGAATCTTCTACAATTTTGTAAGCCCCTCAGTTCATGATCTTGATCAATATTCTCATATAAATGCTACACTTCTTAATTCATGATTTGAAGTTTCATTCCTAGCCAAAAATTCTCGTTTCAATATTGCGTGTGGTTGCTTGAGTCAGCCATCAAAAATTCCGTATGTATGGGAGCATGTTACTTTCTTTTTGGCTACAGTTATGAGACTTGAATTAATTAAATCACGCACTCACAAACAATGATGTCCCTAACTAAATGAGCAACACCCAATGATCGAAGCATTTACTTTAATCAATAAATACTTTAGCTAATTTAACGATATCATGAATTAAATTTAAAAAAATTTAAATTTAATTATACACTCTAATTTTTATTTAAAAAAAAATGAGAGAATAAAGAAACTCCCATGATTACTACAATTAAAACGTAATGTACATATGCATCTGATATGGTTAGGGATAAACGTTAACACAAGTTATAATACAACTGATAAAATTAGGCATAAACTTTAACTCAAGCTACAGCTAAAACATGAGTCATGATGTTCAAGCTGAGCCCTAAAGCACTTAGTTGAATTGCTCATCCGTATCACTATACTTCGAGTACATATCAGTTATTTAACTAAAATCTTGGCTATTTCGCAATTTTGATGCCATTGAAGTAGGGCTTAATTGATTAGATTGATCTGCTTTATATAAAGTTCTTTCAACGAGAATCTTTTACAAATAAATCATTTAGTATATCTGAATTACACCAGTCCCATTTTTACACCTATTTAATGGTCTTTACCATTGAATTGACATTTTTTTTTTTTTTTTAAGGGGTACGTGAAACATGTTTGCCATTGATAAGTAGGTTAGGATGAAGAGATGGGATTCATATATATTTTCTACACATATATAGACCCCAACTAGATGAAAAGATTTCCCCCAATCTCACTCCCATGTGTGGTCCCAAGTGAGCCAACCGTGAGGTGTGCATGACACTATGCATTGGATAAGTTGTGCTAGGAGGGTTTCCAACCCTTTGGGCTCGACTAATCCCTCCGGTCTAAGAGAGAAGTCGGGTAAAACTCTTGTGGCACCCAGGTGGTAGCACAAGTAGACTCAACCTTTTGTTCCTGAAGGGGGGAACCGAAAGCCGATGCCAAGACACCTAGCGGGAAGAGGGAAGAACCGTGTTCCTTACCACCCGGCCAACCCCTTAGGGTTTTTAGGAGTCTATAATGATGATGTTGCATTAGGGTAAGATTCTAAAAGTGGCCGGCCATCACCAATCCTTGTAGTTAGTGTGGTATTGCACGACCCACTTGATTAGTAGTCTGATTATCAAGTTTTTAATTGTTGCAGCGGTTGTTGTCGTTCGTGTTACATGTTTAAAATAACAAATGGACAATTATGTGTGTCGGTCTATAAGTTGGTAAAGATGATTAATCGATGCCCTCGGATATTTAATACACATTAATACATCTATGATTTGGTAAGTTTGTCACTAGATGTGTCAGACATCGAACTTTATCACCTGACTAATTAGATGTGGGCCTCTTGGAACAGCCATGAACTTAGGCAGGTATCATCGAAATAATGGGATTACTGATTCGGCTGTTAAAACCTATGAAAACATTTTCTATAGTATTCTGTTTGTTCTGTAACACTGATTTTAAAAAACTTTAAATAAAATATCTGCCAAGACAGATTTTCAATTGAAAATATGCTGAACTATTTTTAGGATGACTTATGGGGAGTATGTAGTCGTTGAGGGCCAAGCATTATATGATCCCATCGCTATGGATCCACCAACAGTGTCCAATTTGAATTTCTACCATACAATAAAACTACTCCAATGAAATGTATTTTGACTTCTTACTTTGTTCATTTAATCGAGTGTTTTTCACGTGATCATGTGATAGTTTTTCTGCTTGGATTAATTGGAAGTTTCAGAACAAGGTGAGCCAATCATTTTAGCAGTTCTTAATTTATTATAGAGGGGCCCCTTTGGAGAGCATAGAAAATCTCTGTGACCCACACTGTGAATCCGAAAGGCAAGAAGAGAAGATGCTATTCAGGCTCTTCTGTTGGTCGATACCTTTCAAAATTAGGAAAGGACTGGCCGGCAGCTGCCACCTATTGAATAGTAAAATGAATAAAGAAGAGGGAGGTTGTTGTTCTCAGCAGTCAACCATTGGGTCCTTTTCATTCATTTCAATAAGCAAAATCATCAGATAGCTCAAGCAATTCGTGGGGAGCATTAAATGGAACTGAACCACTCTCCTTGTATATTTTTGCATGCCCCCATTGCATTGCTGTGTTACTCCTTTGAGCATTCTTTGAGCCATTGATGCATGGAAAGGCTTAATTTTCGAGCATTGATCAGACAGGAAGGATAAAGCTAAGCACCAACAATTCAAAAGGAATGGCTCTTCTCTATGATATGAAGTTCGCCAAGAGCTTCAGTCGATATGATCCGAACAAGATCGGATATGTGGCGCTCTTCGGATGCTTAATGATCTCCTTAACCTTTCTTCTTGTAGTTAAACCTTACTCGGTTCCTCGCCCAACTTGTAAGTCTCTCTCACTCATTGCACTGTGACATGTAGTTCGACTGGTTGGATCTGAATCTATCATTTGTATGGTAAAAATAATCCAAAGTCATTGCAACCGACTCAAACGGATATGAATCATTGATTTTGATCATTTTCAACATACTGTTGAAAAATGTCGTCTTCTATTTATTATAGCATTTTGTTTGGAGCAGACTGAAACCAGTGTCGATCCAGTCTCGACGAAACGTTGCGTATAAACTGTATTTGTGGGTAGGTTGTAATGGACACAAAATGATGGAGCCGTAGGTTTTAGATGAATGAGTCAATGCATCCAATCATTTGGCCCTGGTGGAAATTGTATGAGTGATCAACTAAATGCTAAGGTTTGCTTTACATTACTAGCGTGTGAGACCAGATCAGGTGTGTGCCAGGTACACTGAGCGTCCGTGCAGACATTGGCTGTCGAGCCCAACTATCGGCCCACCTAGGGCTTGCACTGGGGATTTTGAAGATATGGGTGGGGCCCTCCTCTCTACAAAATATCGGCCCCATCCAATCATCCACAACCCAGAAATTCAGTCCATTCAAATAGGTCGAAACTCAAGGGAGATGTGAAACTCAGCTGGAGAGGTATGTGTGTGCATGGTTCAGTCAGATGGACAATTAGGTGGGCCCTACAATGGTGCACACTTTGCACGTGGTGTGCATAGGATAATCTTGATGTGCGTGTATAGTAGAGCTATAAGATGCGCCCATACCTAGTGGGCCCACCTAGTGGTCATTCTGATTGGACCCCTCCCATGTCCCCAAATTTGAATCCATCTGAATGGATTAGACTGCTGGTTTGGCTGCATAAACTATTTAAATGGGCTGAACTTGTGGACCTCGGATGATATGGTTCGAACGGTTGGATGGAGCTATTTTTTTGTAAAGGTATATCTTCGAACCCCCTAGGTTCCATCCCGAGGTGGGCCAGCAGGTGGGCCCCACAGCACAGCAAGTACAGATAGCTCCATACAGGTCACACACAATATATATAGTAGTAGATGTTATCCTATGCACAGCATGCGCACTGTGTGCACCCATGGTGGGGCTCACCTAGCCGTCCATCCGAGTGGACCACACAAACAGCCCCCTATAAGTCATATGCCCCTGTGTTTGTGCCCATGGAAATGGACTAGACCAATGCATTGACTGTACACCCATTCAAATGGACTAGACTTGTGGACAGTGGATGATCGGATGGACCTATATTTTGTACAGAGGAGCCCCCCAACCCTTTTCCCACCGGGCCGCAGATCTTCAATTCCCCGAGGCCCATCCCGTAGTGAACCGAAAGGTGGCCCTACTGAGAGGCGCGGATTGGATTAGGACTATATAAGTAAGAAAAGTAAAATATTTTATTGAAGTTATTTGTTTGGAGTTTTTTTAAGAAAATTTGTCATGGGTTCATTTGGAAATAATGACTAATTTTCTAGTTATTCAAGAGAAGAAACATAACCTCGTGCTTGATGCATCTCCAGTAGCATCCTAATGTGAGTCTACCTTCTTGTGCATTAGTCAAAGAAAATTCTGACCTATTGCAACCCTATGTTGTCATTTATTTTGCAGTGAATTTGCAGCTGTCAATGAGTAGCGGCCTAAGCATGTTCATCACTGAAAATAAAATAAGTTCTCAAAAATTAGGTATGGATCTCATTTGAAACTTTTTGTTTATCCAAGATTGTACATGATGCAATGAGTCTGGTGTCGAATTCGTGCACATTAGTCGAGTTATCTATTTATTTATTTATTTTTCTTTGTTCAATTTTCCATTGTCCAATATGGGCCCACCTTCACATTTTAACAGGTTAATTAAGCATTCTGCTCATTCTCAAGTTGACTCAAAGTGGGCAATTTGGGTCACAGTTGAGTTGACTCAAAATATTGAAGTATGTTTTCAAATTCTATGTTGCGTGCTAAATGTCCTGTTGTTGTTGTTGTTGTTGTTGTGAAGCTTCTGAGAGTAAAGAAGGGATCCAGGAAAGCAAGCTAGTATGCAATACGACAGACCAAAGGTCCGATCTCTGTGAAATGAAAGGAGATGTCAGGATTCATGGGATTTCCTCAAAAATCATTTTGGTTTCATCGTCTCAAAAGCCTGTCTTCCCAGGTAATGAAACATGGAAGATTAGACCCTATGCTAGAAAGGGAGATTCTGCAGCTATGGAAAATGTGAAGGAATTTTCATTGGCGTCATTAACAGTTGCAGAACCAGCCCCAAACTGTATTGTAAACCATAGCGTTCCCGCAATAGTTTTCTCCATTGGAGGATACTCTGGCAACTTCTTCCATGACTTCACCGACATATTAGTTCCTCTCTTTATTACTTCCCACCAGTACGATGGGGAAGTCCAATTCGTCATTGCCAACTCTAAATCCTGGTGGATATCCAAATACCAGGGGATCCTAAAAAAGTTATCTAAATACAAAATCATCGAGTCTGACCACGACGACAGAGTGCATTGCTTCTCTAACATGCTGGTGGGTCTTAGGCATCATAAGCACCTGAGCATCGATCCTTCAAGGTCCCCAAATGGATACTCCATGTACGACTTCACTAGTTTCTTAAGAAGCTCGTACTCGTTGGAGAGAGACGCTGCTATTAGAATTGGAGAGGCAAGGAAAAAACCAAGGCTTCTGATTATATCGCGAAAGAGGACACGGACCTTCACAAACGTTGGAGAAATAGTTAAAATGGCTAGAAGGTTGGGGTATGAAGTGGTTGTCACAGAGGCAGATACTGGGAAGGAAATCTCAAAATTCGCCCACGTCGTGAATTCATGTGATGTAATGATGGGTGTTCATGGGGCTGGGCTCACCAATCTTGTTTTCCTTCCTACTAATGCAGTACTGATTCAAGTGGTTCCTTTCGGTGGAGTGGAATGGGTTGCTAGAACTTACTTTGCAAGTCCTTCCAAGGATATGAAGATAAGGTATTTGGAGTATAATATAGAGGAAAAGGAGAGCACTCTTATTGAACAATACCCGCATGACCATGCAGTGCTTCGGGATCCTGTTTCAATTGGTAAACAAGGGTGGCTAGCTTTTAAGTCTGTATACTTAGACAAACAGAATGTAAAGCTTGATGTGAAGAGGTTCAGAGGCACTTTGTTAAAAGCCCTTGAGCTTCTTCATCACTAGATTCGTGCATTGTTAAAAGTAACTTAGATAATTTTTTGTTGTTTTAAAAAGTGTGCGCTTATATTTGTTAGTTTGCTTTCCACCTCTAAACATTGGATAGATTGGTTTTGTGGATTTGTAAAATGATAATACTACAATGATAATAAAAACCATGAGCTTTGTAGTCCTAAGTCTTCTTTTGGCGTGAAGTTGACTAAAATTAATAAATTAATTACACATAATTATAGTCATAAATTTACAACTTAAATATTTTAAATGGTTAGGAAATTCCTTACCACCAAATAGCAGAGCAGAAGGTAGTACTAAGTGTTAGGAAAACTTTATGCCCCAACTGCAAGGGATGATCTCCTAGTAAATCGTGATCTGGTAGAGTCACATATGAATCGAAGTCTTAGTTGTAGAGCTTGGATCAGGATCAAACTCCTAGTTTAGCAAAATTCTTACACTGGTTAGGAGATGTGGAACTCCATGAGTGGTAGAGTCCGCAACAACTGTGAGATCTAGGGGATTGTTCTATATAAGGGAGAGGGAAACCTTTCGTTGATCATCTAGAAGATCTGAGAGCATTCACAGCAAGTTTGCTGAATCTATCTCGCACTAGAACAACAAAGGTTTTCAGTGTATCAAAGCCATCTTGCACCAACAGATCTTTCAACTAGTATTTGAGCCAAATTCTTGTGTATTTAACAATTCCAAACTTAGATTCACTTTAAGAAAAACCAATCCATTTAGGACTCTTTTTTAGCTAATCAATGAGAGAATTAAAGAAATTGACTTCTAATATGATTTCATTGATGCGAATAAATCTCTCTAGTGTTGTCTACATAAGTCGTTTTATGGTCCTCTCTCTTTACTCGCAAACATATTGCATAGTACCTATCTACGGTCAGGCATATCAAAGTTACTGACAAGGGATATAGGAGAATCCCCTATTTAAGAAAGCTCGTTGATCGCAGGGTCGGGGTGTAGGAATGATAAACGATAAGGCCCAACACATTTAGGCCTAGTGTCACAATACCCGCATGGGATCTATTAGGATTTAGTCAAAGAAGGGGTGTATAGATATTCTTTCATTATAAATCTGAACCTTCTATAGTTGCTTGCAATTGCTCCCAAATTTCTGTAATTAGATTGTAATCATAGCCTTTTACTTGGCAATAGTTGAATATATATTCACAGTCGATTCCCTCTTAGGATGATTGATACCACAATTATTCCTCGTCCTTTCTTCCATTGAACTCTCTTGCTTGCTCATCTATTATCATCAAGACTAGCAAAATGCCCCCGTGCTTAGCACGGGCAATGAAAGCCATAATATTAAATATTTATAAAAATATTGATATAACTCATAAAAAGAAAAAATAATGTTATCTTTATTGAGATGTTCAAAAATTGTAATAAAAATTAATTAATATATATGTAAGATTTGAAATTTATGATCAACACCATAGATGTTAGTTTCATTATTTATATATTCCTTAGAGACACAATTTTTTTTTATTTTCCATTTTTCAGCCTACGACCCTTGTTTAAGTCGGATAGAGAAAGTCAACGCAGAGTCAATATATATATATATATATATATATCTATTTTTGAAAAAAAAAATGTATACAATATCCAACATGATAGTTGAAACCTTAAATGAGACTAAGTAACAGATGAATGGTAAGTCTAAGACTCTCACCAAGCATGTGTTATGAGATAGATATATGGAATGATATTATTGCCCCTAATTTTTTTTTCATTCATTATAGCAAAGATTATAGACCGTTTTGGGAAGTCATACAAAAAAAAAAAAAAAAAGATTATCAATTCAATCTATGGAGCGCCTATATTGCATAACTGTCACTTTAGCCATGAATAATCTAACACATACTATCATTCTATTTACTTCTTCTTCTTTTATAATATTAATAGTTCCAGTTCTTGTGTATGTTTTTTTCTTGGTGTTAATTTTGGAGCATTATCATTACTGTTATACTGCCGCCCTCACCACTACTATAATTGTTATTATTATTTGGATATTTGAGGGTTTCAAGGATGTGGTTTGGAGCCCCAAAGTAAATGGCACTTTTTATTATGGTTTGGGGTGGATTGTTGCTTTCTAATTTGTTAAATATTCAAATATTTTATGATAGGTGCTTCACCATCAATGACAATTACTACCAAAGTACATGACTGTTACTATTCCCCCATTAACATTGCCTTTAAGAAAATAAACTAAAATAACTAAAAAACAGAAATAATAAAAAAAATATATAATGATGTTACAATTCTTTGTTTCATGACACTGCTGCTATTAAGAAATGAGATTAAGAGGAGAATTAAGAAGAGAATTATTCTGAATTAAATGACATTGACGTGACCATTTTCTATTGGAATACATTTAAGAAATGATATTAAGAAAGGAAATAAAAGAGAATTAAAAAAGAAAGCTAAGAAAATAAATTATAAAATCAATTAAAAAGATTAAAAAATAAAATTGTTGAAGGTAATAAAAAAAGGTCAAAATTGGATTTGGTGATCAAAATTGAATTCCAGAACAATAAGGTATATACAATGGTCAAAATTGTAAAGGACTAAAATATAAAATAATAATAGTCAAAGAAAAATGTATATAGAATTACATAAGCATGGAATGGCATCTCTATCAGCCCAAAGGTAGTAAAACTAAATCAACACAAGTCACAAACATGTCTAAAAACAAAATAAAAACCACAAGCCACAAACAAACCAGACATCCTAAACTCCACACCACCATATATAGCTCGTTGTGGCATTTTCTTGAACTCAAGAAAATAAATCAAAAGTAGATAAATGAAAAGCAACGTAGGGAACGCTATAAATGACGTTGCTTGGATTACGAATAAATAAAGAAATATATATAATATATGAAAGGAAAATATTAAATGACAATTTAAGATCCAATTTCGGTGACTCATAGATGCATAATTCAACTCAAAGAAAAGTAAGGGGTACCCAAAGAGTCTGTACAAAATCGTAATGGATCGGAAATCGCCACTGGAAAATCTCGATTTCGATTAAAGGTGACATTTGTAGAAAAAAAAAAACCTTGAACAAATTTAGAAGATGTTGTTAAACTCTAATCATCTAATCATTTGGTGATACACTTCAATCAAAGTAGAACCTCACATATATCTAAGACTACCACTATGCATCTCATGGATAGTTTAGATCTTACAAAAGATTGAGTTCTCACCTTCACGTTTGTTTTTGTTTGTACAGTCGGAATCAAGTCTTGAATCGATTCACCATCATTAGTGTTGGGAAATTTAAAAAAATTTAAATTCAATATTTAGATTCTGATTTATTTGAATTTTTTTGCATAATCTTGCATTTCTCTTGTAAGTTCCATGAAAAACAACACTTTTGAGCCTCAAATCTGGGATTGAGGGTTTTTCTCTTGTTTTTATTTGAATGAGAGAAAGCACTTTGGTTAAATGAAGAATGTCATTATAAATATATTTGTAAAAAAAAATGGATTGTTAAGCAGATGCAAAATAGAGAGTAAGAAATGGTAATTGGAGAACCATAAAAGACCTAAAAGAAATAAGAGAAATACTGATTTTGGTTACCTCAACAATGCGAGTGGTGTATTCGAATCAATGGCCAGTTTAGTAGGCAAAGATGAGATGATTGTGAGCAGATGAAACATGATTGTTGCTTTCTATATATCAGCCTAGATGAGAAGGAGATAAAAAATAAGGCCGTTCCTGAGAAGAATGAGGAGAAGATTTTTCACTAAAGAAGACTTGATATGAAGAGTTATGATCGTGTGGGAGTTATGTACGTGGGAGGGTTTGTGAAAGTTAAGGGATAA
Source organism: Camphora micrantha (assembly GCA_003546025.1). Taxonomy (NCBI): domain Eukaryota; kingdom Viridiplantae; phylum Streptophyta; class Magnoliopsida; order Laurales; family Lauraceae; genus Camphora; species Camphora micrantha. Next base: position 8,706,048 of record QPKB01000011.1, on the reverse strand, counting down.
TCAAAACAATCGATTGCAATTGAAGAGGGATACATTTTTGTTAATTAGGAGTTACAAACGTGGGAGGATTATTGTTAAGGAGGTCAATAAAATTCAGTCAAAATCAATTGAATCCAATTGGCTAATTTTGTAATTGGATTCAGTTCGCTTCATATATAATAATAGTATCAGAGCGAAGGGATTTCTAAATCAAGATCTTGGCCTCTTCCTCAAACCACAGAATATTGCGGAAAGTGTTCAATCATCATCCAAGCAGAGACCTCCAAACTCCTTTTGGGTTCAATCCACTTCAAATCATCATAATCCAGTCCTTAGGATTCTATTGGCTGCTCAAGGAAGAAAGACTCATTCCTGTTTCTGTAAGTCCATAGAAGCCCACCCTATTCACCCCCCCTCTAGGGTTCGGATCCATGGACTTACAAGTGGTATCAGAGCGATGTTACTCCATTTTAGGGCATAACAACCCAGAGTTGATCCTTATCTGGATTAGAACCCTAGTGTTGTGTTTTATTGCATATCTTTAAAATTATTTCCACTATGATCTAAAATGATTTTTTCCTTCCTAGCTCTTTATTTCCCCAAATAATCTTTTCACCACTCTAGAACTTTCTCGAGTTAAATCTTCTACAGTTGGTGGGACTTCAAAGTGAACTCTCAAGGACAACATTTTCAAGACCTTAGGTGAATATTCAAAGGTAGACATTTAGACTATCCTCAAGGCCTTGAACCTCTCTGGACCAACCTATTCTTTTTAGTTATATCTTATTGTTGGTCTTGTTACATTTGCATTTTGTTTCTCTATAGTAACATCTCTTAAAATGCAATGTTTCTTTGTGATCATTTGATTTTGTCTTCATTTTACATCTCATGGTTTTCAAAATCCTTTGATTGCAATATTATCATGATAGATTTGCATTTATATCATATAGTTATATTCTTTTATGCAATTTATCTTGTTCATCACAATGCTCATTAGTTATATCATTAAAAGTGATGAATATCCATTTATGATGCTTGATCGAATTTTTTGTTTGTCACATCCTTGCTCTTAATCATGTTTTCAAATTCAATCGGTTTCAATTGGTATAATTTTCGATTGTTGTAATATCCAATTGATCTCATATCTTGAGAATGTGATAGACCATGTACATTGGATTGAACTTTATAGTAATATATTTTCATTCCATGTCACATTCCATTAGCATCATAAATTTTCATGTTTGCCACCTCTCTTGCTCATATAGGCAAATCTCATGATCACCATGTTTATGTGATCATAACATTGGTTGGTTAATAGTTGAGGTTGGCTTTGTTGACACCAAAAATGTCACTATGTCCCTTCAACACCAAAAGCTACATGGAGCCACATCCTGCCATAAATAGGAAGGCGCCACTTCAAGCACCAGATCTTGTCAGAATCAAACAAAAACTGCAAGATCCTTCAAAGCAACCAAAAGAAGGGTACACATGAAGTTTCAGGCCATTTCGACATCATTTGCCCAACTTCACTCCTCCGACAGCCAGACAGCTCCCGGCAGTGTCGAAGACTTCAGAACTTCGATCAGAGCCTACGGATGGTCTCAAAATACCTCCAAAAGGCCCCCTGCCAAATTTCAAGTCAAACGGACGACGTTTGACCCTTCATCAACTCTCAAGAAGCAAAAACAGACCTACCGGCAGCGGAGCACCCCGGAATCATGGCATTCAAATTGGAGCTAATGGATCATCTCAAAATGACTCCAATAGGTCCCCTGTCAAATTTTAGGTCAAACGGACATCGTTTGGCCTAGTTTCAAAGCTCGGCATTTTCCTCGAGGTGAAATCAAGGCGAGCATTTGCGGGACCCCAAAAGGCTTCAAAACTCAAACTAAAGCCCATGGTTGGTCTTACTTACTACTCAGGAGGCTCCCTGTCAAATTTCAGGTCAATCGGACATCGGTTGACCACAAGTCAAAGCTCGGCATTTCTCTCATGGCGAAATTAAGGCAAGCGTTTGCGGGTCCCCAAAAGGCTTCAAAACTCAAACCAAAGCCTATGGTTGGTCCTATCTAATGCTCAAGAAGCTCCACGTCGAATTTCAGGTCATTCCGACATCGTTTGGCCTAGTTTCTATGCTTGACAAAAAATCGGCAAAACCGCACAACAAAGTTTTCGGCTTTCCAGAAAAATAGGAAACTTTGTGCTCCGATTTGCGTGGCTTCTCATCGGGTTTTCTTCAAGAGAATCAGGCCAATAAATGAGGGGAAATGTCAGGAAAAAAATCAGAAGAAAAAAGAATGAAAAAAGATCGAAAAACGGCGAAGAAACGGCGACCGGACGGCGACCGAAAAACGGGCCCAAGGCCCATGGGCCGGCGACCCAAAATTTCGCCGGAAGACCCTTTTTTGGGTCCTTTTCGCGTTTCGAGTTGATTGGCCCCTGTGATTTTTCCAAAATCTGATTTTTCGTGCATGAAATCCGTCGATCTTCGTCAAACATCACGGATTCGACGCCGAAGTCATTGGATGATCATTAGATGCCTCGAATTCGCCAACCGGCCGACAAAGAAAGCACACTTTCTGCCCGCCCGATCGTGAAATCGACAGGACAGATGTTGCCGGCACGTTGACATTGATCAATGTCTAAAATTGCATCGCCATCCGACATCAAACAACATGTGGATCCACCGGCGGTCATCGCAAGAAGAATTCCAAAAGACGCGGCGCGGCCCGCGACTCTTCGAGCGACTTGGCGACCAATTAATGAAGTTAAATGACCCGTTTTATGACAAGTTAATGCGGTCATTAACTCATTATTTTGGACGGCCCAATCAAAAGCAAGCAAATGGGAGTTACAAGTCAAAGGATTTATGGCATTAAAGCCATGAAACTCCTCCCATGATGGGGATTAAAGGCAATTAAAAGCTCATTATTCTCCATCGGCCAATCAGATTCAAGGAAAAAGGAGTTACAAAACAAATGCTTTAAAACTTGTAACTCCTCCCATTATGAGTATTAATGCATTCAATGCTCATAAACCCTCCTAAATGGCTACCAAAGGCCTATAAATAGGAGGGCATTCCAAAGGGAAACAAGGCTAGTGCTATCCGGATCTAGCTCTCGCTTTCCCCCAAAGAAGACAAAAAATCTAGAAGCCCTGCAACTCTGCTGCAAAGACCACCAAAAGGTGATTGAAGCACCCTTGGGGGGCCACCCCCCCAAGGACCTCCCTTCTTCTACCAACATGGCTAAAACGTGGCTTTTCAGCCCGTTTACTTAGCTTTTTATCGGATATAAGACCTTTTCTTGGTCTTTATTCTTTAAAAATCTGAGGTTAGAAAGCCGAGCCAAGAATCCAAGCATCGTGTTCTCATCTGCATGGACGATGGAGGAGCCCATACATGACTCGCGACCGTCGATCTGAACGTGTCCCCACAATCGAATGAGAAGTCAGATTCCTTTTCTTGATTTCTATTGTACTTTATTTTTCTTTTAGAGACAAAAATCACAATTCTTGTCTTTCATAATGGATGAGACTTGTAAATCGCCTTTTACGGCAAAATCGCCTTTCACGGCAACAAATGAAATCGCCTTTCACGGCATTCAAAAAAAAACCCCTTTGTCTCTTTTCTTAAAATATGTGTGCAATGGAAAACTAGAAAAAGTTTCATTTCCCCTTTCTACTTGTGAAGGTGGATCTTCGGATCACCGTTTCTAAATTCCAAGTAGAAAAGTGAAATTGGCATACCCGTAAAAAAAAAAAGATGTTGAAACCCTTTGTCTTTTCTTCTCCTCCCCTCCGCCGTACCCCGAAAGACCCGGGGCGGAGGCCAGCGGGAGAGAGGGAAGAATCGGGTCCATCAAGCTGGCACACCCGGTGGGACACGTTCATTTGAGAACATGAACTTAGATTCTTTGGCACCTTTCTAGTTGGTTGCCAATGTTGAATCTTGCATAAAAAAAAAAAAACATGAGATGGGATTTTTTTTGTTTTGGAAATTTCTTTCTTTAAGTCTATTTCCAATCTTTCTCCTTCTCGAAAAAAAAATAATCTTCTCTTGTTCTTTGAATTCAGATCTGAGAAATCTCGATCTCCTCCCTTTTGGACTCAGTGCCCGCAGAAATGTTTGAGCACGCTTTCAGATTGGGAAAGGGACCGTTTGCTCTCTTTGATGAGTTCGAAAAAAAATCTGATTTCAAACTTTTCAGATAAAAAAAAAAAAAAAAAAAACTTCTTTCTTTTGGACCCAAATTTGAGAAATTTTGGTTTTCTTTTCCTTTCTGACTTAGGGCTCGCAGAAATTGTTTGAGCCCCTGTTCAGACGGGGAACGGACCATTCGCTCTCTTTGATGAGTCCACCAAAAAAAAAAAAAAAAAAAAATCTGATTTCAAACTTTTCAGATTTAAAAAAAAAAAAACTCTCTTCTTTCTTTTGGACCCAAATTTGAGAAATTTTGGTTTTCTTTTCCTTTCTGACTTAGGGCTCGCAGAAATTGTTTGAGCCCCTGTTCAGAGAAATCTCTTTGATGAGTCACTCTTTTTGTCACTCTTTCTTTTGGACCCAAATTTGAGAAATTTTGGTTTTCTTTTCCTTTCTGACTTAGGGCTCGCAGTAATTGTTTGAGCCCCTGTTCAGACGGGGAACGGGCCATTCGCTCTCTCTGATGAGTCCGCAAAAAAAAAAAAAAAAATCTGATTTCAAACTTTTCAGATTTTCAAAAAAAAAATCTTCTTTCTTTTGGATCCAAATTTGAGAAATTTTGGTTTTCTTTTCCTTTCTGACTTAGGGCTCGCAGAAATTGTTTGAGCCCCTGTTCAGACTGGGAACGGACCATTCGCTCTCTCTGATGAGTCCATAAAAAAACGGGGAAGCATTTGAGAACACGAAAGTTTTATCGATTGCGTTCTTTAATCGACGTTGATCTAAGAAAAGCCTTGTCCAGAGTGTGGAGACAGCTAGGCTGTTCTAGGTAAGGGTCCTCCAAACGGGTTCATTAAGTAATCCTACCCTTACCTGGGGGCTGATCTATCAACATTGGTTTCATAAGAACGAATCGTGAGAACTCGATGTATTCTCAAACCCTAAAAAAAAAATTCGTCGATTTTTGGTTCAAATTTGAGAAATCTTGATCTCTTCCTTTCCAGACTCTGTGCTCGCAGAAATGTTGAGCACGTGTTTGGATTGGAACATCATTTGCTCTCCAAAAATCTTCAAAAAAAAAAAAAAAAAAAAAAAAAAAAAAAAAAAACACTTCCGTCACGTTTGGATTCAAAGTCGAGAAAATTTGATCTCTTCCTTTTCAGACTCTGTGCTCGCAGAAATGTTGAGCACGTGTTTGGGTTGGAACGTCATTTGCTCTCTTTGATGAATCTGATCCTGACTTTTCAAAAAAAAAAAAAACTTCCGTCATTGTTGGGTCCAGATTCGAGAAATTCTGGTTATTTCCCTTTCGGACTCTGTGCTCGCAGAAATGTTGAGCACGTTTTCGGATCGGAGTGCCATTTGCTCTCCTTTATGAACCCAACCTTGACCTTTCAAAAATCCCATCTCGTGTCCATTTCAAGGATGCGATTTACAACATCTGTGCCTAGCGGTGCTAGTACGCCCTCTTGGGTCTACTGTATTCGCGACCGACACATTTGTACTCCCAACCTTATATCATTTTACCTCGAGTGAGCTTCGCTCCTCGGTAATCTGAATTAAGGTTCACAATTGCTTCTAGCAGTCACTGGAACGCTCACTCTGAGTCTTTCATACTTGCGTTTAGAACAATTGTATACTCTATGGCTTTTTGCCTTCTTCATCTTGCTTGGGCCGGGCCTTGTCCCCTCGAGCAAATTGAAAAGAAAAAACCATAGTTTATTTCCATTTATGATCACCACATTCTTGTGATTACTAATGGATCCGGTCTTGTTTCAGAAAGGTTTTTCAAAAACTAACAATGGCAGCTTCGCTGACAATCACCTTCGATGAGAACAAGTACCAGCTGATGCTTCAAGAGAAGCAAAACAAATGCGCTTCTAAGCGCCTTGCCAGCGGCCGAAGTGTCACTTCCTTCGGCAACGCACAAGACACCGGGTCGACCTCCTCTCCCCGGTCCATCATCTTCGGGTCGCTGGGACCTTTCCCACTTCCCACAGAAGAAACAACTCCTGCCAAGAAGCAGAGAACCGCCCCTGGGCCCGTCACTGCCGTGACACCAAGGGCAACCGCCAAGAAGACTGAAGCTCGCGACAACCTCGTGAAACCTCAGCCTGCAAGAAACCAGGTCTACCTCAAGACTTGGTCTCCAAGACCTTCTCCAAAACAAAGAAGGTCCCAAAGATCTGCAAGGCCACCATACCTGGCCCCGCTCAAGGAGAACCGGTTCTACCCTCTCTCGTACACGAAAGAGGAGAAACCAACCCTCCACCAAACAAAATCTACCCAGCACGAGCCGGCTTATTCCTATAAGCCCAGGATCAAATCGTGCATCATCAGGCCTCAGCGAGAACCTGTCAAGGCCTGTATTTCTGCAACTCGGCCCTTCATTTCAACAGGGGCCGAGCTCGCCGAATTTAAAGCTTCGCTGCGACAGGCTAAGGACCGCATCCAGATCCTGTCCTTACCAAATTACAAAGAAGACAAGCTCGGCTGCTGCGCACGAGGGACCACCTCCTTCGTGGCTAGAGCACAGCCCGAGCTAACTGAAGCTCAGATTGCTCGTCGCATGCGTCGCCGCGCGGCGTATCGGCAAAAGAGACTAGAGAAGCAAAGAGCTCAGCACTCTACGCTCCAGGTCTCTCAAAAATGGGTTGAAAAAGAACCACCCAACCAAGTTGCTACTGTCCATATGGTTGGCAAAACCAGAAAGCGCCAGAAGTCAGCAACAAAAATCCATGTCAAGCGACCGGTGACTCGCAGCGTGTCCCGGGCGCGAAAATATAGAGAAGATTCTCCCACTCCTTCAAGTCAAGGACACCGGAGCAATCACTCTTCGAGCTCTTCATCCAAAAGAATGAGCTCCAGCTCAGCCACCAAGACAATATCCTCATTCGACTCTCGAAAGATGAACGTCTTAGTCACAAATGCTGAGCAGCCTCCACCGCAAGATGACGTAGCAGCACGCATCCAGCAGCTGGAACAAGGACAACAGAGGATAGAAGCTCTCATAGAGAACTTACTTCTTACCCTCCAACGTCCACTGAATAATGAAAATGAAGCTCCTCCAAGTCACCATGAAGAGGAGGTAAATGAGTCACGCGCCCTTACCAAAAAGGACGTTGACGATATCCTCGCCAAAGCAAAGGAAGAGGATTCACTAAAGGAACATGGAATCAAGCCGCCATATCCCTTATGGATGGACTCGGTACCGTTTCCTACCAAATTCAAACAGCCCACTCTCCAAACATATACGGGGAAGGGCTCGGCCAGGCAACATGTCATCCATTTCAAGATCCTGACGGGAGCCATCGCGGATCAAGACGCCCTCAAGATCCGTCTCTTCGCAAGTACCCTAAAAGGTACGGCCTTTGATTGGTACTCCACTCTTCAGGAGGACTCTATCCAAAACTGGGCCATGATGGAGACACGCTTCCTAACTCACTTCAAAGGTGAGGATCATCCTGTGACTATGGCTCAACTCTGCAGCCTAAAACAGGGAGAGAATGAGTCGACATACGACTACATTCACAAATGGAAGGCAATGGCGTACAAATGTTCAGACGTACTGCCACAAACGTCGCTGGTCGACATCTGCCGTAACAACATGAGAGCAAAAATACGCTCCATGATTATCGGCAACAAGTCAAAGAATCTGGGAGAACTCCTAGAAGCATCTATGGAGGCTGAGACGGTGATCAAAGACCTCAGCAGTCAGAAATCATCAAAGAAGGAGCCGACCGCCGTTGCAACCTCGAAGCAAAAGAAAAAGGAGA